>JAZFAU010000304.1:3497500-3517500 GCA_037178615.1 Dione vanillae | reverse complement strand
GTGTGGAGACGCGCTCGCACCACCGTCGGCCACCATTTGATTTGATCGTTATATTTGAGCGGACCGCGGGCGCGAGCTAGGTCGCCCCCGACGGAACCGCCATGTGTACACAACACCGCGTCGACAACAACACCCCAACTCTGCACCGGAGCGAAGAGTCGTCGCGTCGTCGTCGTCGCAGCGTCGAGCGTACAGTGTGGCTATTGTTTTTATGCAGCCGGCCCTCAGACAGGAGTGGTCCTGGATGTAACCCCACGGACCGCAATGTGCGTTCGAAATGTCGATGTTCAAATGTGTCCTGCAGTTCACACTATGACGCGCAGTTAACTGCGTTCTTCATCGACCCGCGAGCCAAGTGATCCACCGTCCAGGGTAGTGGTTTTTCTGCGCGATCAGTTAAGACGCACAAAAATAGTGTATATTATGTTTGAAATCGTGTCACAGGGTAATGTTGACTTGCCGACAACTGGGAGGAGCCCGACTGCACCGTGGGAGAGGGCGCGCGACATGCGCGAGCTCGCCGGTCGTGTCTGTCCACAACTCCCGTGTTGACTGCGACGTCTACATTGAATTTCTCCACACTCGCGTGCAGATGGATCGATGCGCGCGCTGGGCGCGACCGAACCGCCACTCACAGACACGACGATCCGTTAGGAGTCGACGATCGGTGAGATTTTGTTTCGTTTGTTTTTGTCTTATGATAGGCAGCACCGCGCACCCGGCCCCGTAGCATTACCTACGACGACGGCGGGAGCACAGTCAATGCGCAATCACGTATACGAGACAGGAACGCCGGGATCGTTTGGACTCCGCAAAGGGAGCGCGCCCGATCACACGGATCGTCCCCGTCCGACCGCATAGTATGTTTGTGGGTTAAAAGGAGCGAGCGCGCAATTTTCGACGATGACTTTGTGTGGTTCGCGACGACGGCGACGGGGCGCGCAGAGCGCGATCGGGTACGCGATCGGAGAGCATCCGTCCGACGGTGAGACTCTTAAGGGTGGTGGCGGGTAAACGTGGTGCGATCGACTCGCGGCGCGGATTCTTACCGGTCTGCGTCGCTCGCGTTCCACCACCCGCCTCACCGAGTCCACCACCAACGCTCACTTCAGTGTGCGTCTCGGACGATATATGCATGCATCCTCTCGCGTGTCGATCGCCACAATGGCACTCCCATCGGTCGTTTCGCGTGACCTTCGGTTCGTCTAAATATGCGCGCACTCGCTGCGCTCTATCACCGCACAGGGGTGTCTCTCTATCTCTATATGATTTTGTAAATCAGAGATGTGTCTTTGTTGTGATGTGCTGTATTCCGTGCGCTTGTGGGCGCGTGAAACACGACAACACGTTAATGATCCTTCCGCAGGTTCCCCTACGGAAACCTTGTTACGACTTTTACTTCCTCTAAATGATCAAGTTTGGTCAACTTCCCAGCAACGCCGACGGCCGTGAAGCCACCGCGTGTCGGTCCGAAGACCTCACTAAATCATTCAATCGGTAGTAGCGACGGGCGGTGTGTACAAAGGGCAGGGACGTAATCAACGCGAGCTTATGACTCGCGCTTACTAGGAATTCCTCGTTTATGGGGGATAATTGCAAACCCCAATCCCCAGCACGAAGGAGTTTCAACGGGTTGCCCGGGCCTCTAGGCCAGGGAGAACATGCTGATTCCTTCAGTGTAGCGCGCGTGCGGCCCAGGACATCTAAGGGCATCACAGACCTGTTATTGCTCAATCTCGTGCGGCTCGAAGACGCCGGTCCCTCTAAGAAGAATTTTAATACGTCGCCAGTGAGTTGCGCGACCGAAATCGCGCACACCTAAATGACGACGCCTATTTAGCAGGCTAGAGTCTCGTTCGTTACCGGAATTAACCAGACAAATCGCTCCACCAACTAAGAACGGCCATGCACCACCACCCACCGAATCAAGAAAGAGCTGTTAATCTGTCAATCCTTCCGGTGTCCGGGCCTGGTGAGATTTCCCGTGTTGAGTCAAATTAAGCCGCAGGCTCCACTCCTGGTGGTGCCCTTCCGTCAATTCCTTTAAGTTTCAGCTTTGCAACCATACTCCCCCCGGAGTCCAAAATCTTTGGTTTCCCGGAAGCTGCCCGCCGAGCCATTGTATTAACGTCGGCGGATCGCTAGATGACATATTTACGGTTAGAACTAGGGCGGTATCTAATCGCCTTCGAACCTCTAACTTTCGTTCTTGATTGATGAAAACACCTTTGGCAAATGCTTTCGCTGATGTTCGTCTTGCGACGATCCAAGAATTTCACCTCTAACGTCGCAATACGAATGCCCCCAGTTATCCCTATTAATCATTACCTCGGAGTTCTGAAAACCAACAAAATAGAACCGAGATCATATTCTATTATTCCATGCACGAAATATTCAAGCGGCATTTTGAGCCCGCTTTGAGCACTCTAATTTGTTCAAAGTAAAATTGTCGGCCCATCTCGACACTCACCGAAGAGAACCGCGATAGGATTTTGATATTGAACCGGAGTTTTACCGCCGGCTCACCGACGATATGCTCCGCAGACGTGTCAGTATCACCGCGGATGCGGTGCACCGACAGCGCGGCGCACAAATGCAACTACGAGCTTTTTAACCGCAACAATTTTAGTATACGCTATTGGAGCTGGAATTACCGCGGCTGCTGGCACCAGACTTGCCCTCCAATTGTTCCACGTTAAAATATTTAAAGTGTACTCATTCCGATTACGAGGCCTCGAAAGAGTCCCGTATCGTTATTTTTCGTCTCTACCTCCCCGTGCCGGGAGTGGGTAATTTGCGCGCCTGCTGCCTTCCTTGGATGTGGTAGCCGTTTCTCAGGCTCCCTCTCCGGAATCGAACCCTGATTCCCCGTTACCCGTGAC
Source organism: Dione vanillae (assembly GCA_037178615.1). Lineage (NCBI taxonomy): Eukaryota > Metazoa > Arthropoda > Insecta > Lepidoptera > Nymphalidae > Dione > Dione vanillae. The sequence continues at coordinate 3,514,618 of JAZFAU010000304.1, read as the reverse complement.
AACCATGGTAGTCGCAGAAACTACCATCGAAAGTTGATAAGGCAGACATTTGAAAGATGCGTCGCCGGTACTTGACCATGCGATCGGCAAAAGTTATCCAGATTCATCAAAATTAACGACTTCAGACGCGAAGCCCTCCGTCGATTGGTTTTGATCTAATAAAAGCACTCATCCCATCACTGGTCAGAGTTCTGATTGCATGTATTAGCTCTAGAATTACCACAGTTATCCAAGTAACTGAGTAAGATCTAAGGAACCAAAACTGATATATTGAGCCATTCGCGGTATCGCCTTAATACGGCTTGCACTGAGACATGCATGGCTTAATCTTTGAGACAAGCATATAACTACTGGCAGGATCAACCAGGGAGCTAACAATAACATCGCTAACTCTCGCGTTGTTTTAATTTTTTCAAACGTCGAACGCGAGCGTCGTGTGACGCGCCGCGATGACTTTTAAAAAAATTTTGCGAACATCGAAATTTTGCCGCGACGACTCGAGTCGAGCCGACGTTCGCGGTGAAATTTCTCAGTTCAAAAAATTACAATGACGCCGCAACACCGCAGCCGACGTGGAACGACGACGGCGGCGTTCGGTCACCGGATTGAACGTTCTTTGACGAGATCTGTCGATGCGTGCGTCGCGACAACTGTCGCAGCGCACGCAACACACTCTATACATAAGAGTATCTCTCGTTTTACATGAGCGTGAACATAAAATAAGTGATCATCGCCCGGTGTTAGAGAGATCGTTGCCACATGTAGACACCGTACGTATCTTGCGATTGGTCGCCGCAAAGGGCGCGCACAATGGTATTAGAACGATCGCTATCGGAATAGTTACACTAACATAACTAAACTTATTACGAACAACGCAAACGTAGAAGCAAACAGACACTCTCATCTAAATAGAAATAGATGCAAGCACAAGCTCGCTCCGCACGCACGCGCGCCCGTCGACCGACACAGTATAGACAAACACGAGGGAACACACCCGTGGCGGAGGAGTCGGATAGCCTTCTTCATCGTTCGGCTCGCCGACACCCCACATATATGCCGCGCAACTGTTGCGACACTCGGGGCGGACGCACCGATCACGAAACATCGGATCCGCCGCGAGGAGCACCACACCACCAGACCACCACCACCACCACCACCACCACCACCACCACCACCACCACCACCACCACCACCAACACCGCCATCACCATCACCAACACCGCCATCACCATCACCATCACCATCACCATCACCATCACCATCACCATCACCACCGTCACCATCACAATCTCCGTCGCCATCGTCACCAAGGCCACCACCAACATCACCACCACCACATAACCACTAACATACATACATACATACATACATACATACACGTACACGTATCGGTCAGTGAACAACGAACCGCAGTGCTGTACACTGTTCGTGTATTGGGTTCGCGTCGGGTTTTTGGTATAATGTAGCAATATAACGGTGGGTGCAATATAACAAACAAACAAACAAAACAACAACGCGAAATGGTGATAGTGCGATTGTAAGTAATATAATTGTAATATTCTAAAGTGAGTGGTGGGACATGATCAGTTACGGCACAACAACAGCGGCGGCGGCAACAACAAAAAAGTAGTACCTACCTTAACTTAACTTGACTCGACCCGACTTGACTTGACAATATTGGAATGGAAAAGAAAATATGTGTACGATTTGATAATAATACAATATGAATATTATAAGTGAGTTTTATTTGTAAGTCAACACTTAGAAACTCAACTCACTTTTATAGTGTATACGTGTGAATGAATGATTTACCTTTAAAAAGCCGTTGAAGTGTGGACGAGCGTGTTTGGTGTATGTGTGTGCACGCCCGATCCGTAAGTTTAAGTTTAGTTTTAGTGGGAACATATAATAAACAATAATAAAAAAAAAATAATAATAGTATGTGAATTGATGTGATGTAAATTGTGTTGTGATATGTGTATGTGTGGTGGGTGAAGTAGGTAAACGAAATTGAATTGACTTGAAGTTGAAGTTAAATATGTCGATGTGCCATGTGGCGTTTCGTGTATTGACCGCGCACGACTCGGCGGTCGTGTGCACTGTGGGAGAGTACTGGGGTGCTAGTGTTTGGTGGTGGTGCGTTCCTTTCTCGTTTGGGATAGGTCGTAGAGCGCGCTCGAGGCGTGGGGCGCACGCGCGGCCTGCCCCTGCGCGCCGTCGGCGGTCTGTCCCGAAGTGTAGCGTCGCCGGCGTTTCGAGCCGATGTTGTTTCCGTGTAATGAAACGTGACACATTTCTTCTCGCCTCACCTCTGCCCCTCTACTCGTTCGTACATCTTTATATTTAACACTTATCGTATTTTTATACTAATAAGTTTTATAAGTATAAGAATGTTTTTACGAACGAGAACGCGGAGCACAAGTTTTGGGCGCACCGACGCGTTCTGCAGTATTCAGGTGCAGGTATGAGTATGCGTAACCAGTGTGGTGGCAAGTACACCGACACACACACTACTCACAGTATCGCAAGTACCGCCGCTCCGTTCACCGCAGCACCTCACCGTGCATGTCCCGCTAGTGTGGGTACTACCACCCACCATCGCACATCATCGACGATGTGCCGCTGCGCTAGTGCCGTGCGGCGGCACGCCGCGCTCGTCAACCGGCCGGAGAGACAAAGCACGTTGCGCGCGTCTCACTGCAGACGCGCTCTCGTTTTTGCACAACGATACGTCCCCTCGTACGAATCACCTGGCGTAGGGGCTTGAGTTCAACAGATCGCCAGCACGACGCTGCGCTACGAGCAACAACCCCCGCCAGAACGGAAGTCGTCTACAGACTATTTCCGAGCCCCGACAGCGAACTGAGTCCATATTCGAAAAAAAAAAACTTCGGCGCCGTGTGCACGTGTTAGACCGCTCGCCCGATTCGCCGCGTTCCCACAATGGTGGCTTCGACTCGCACCTTACGAGTAAGCGCAACTGTAAAGTTCACATTTGTTTTCGCCCCCCAATCTCCGGGGCTCCACAGTGATCGTATCCTTGCCGTATCCGGCTAGGCTGGCTTCGGCCTTAGAGGGCGTTCAGCATAATCCCGCGGATGGTATCTTCGCACCACCGGCCGCTCGGGCCGGAGTGCATGAACAAATGTCCGAAACCACTGCTTGTTCCCTCTCGTATGAGCAGTAATTACTATCGCAACGACGAGCCATCAGTAAGGGTTAAAAACTACCTGTCTCACGACGGTCTAACCCAGCTCACTTTCCCTTTTGAATTGGGTGGACAATCCACGCTTGGCGGAATTTTGCTTCGCACTGATAGGAAGATCCGACATCGAATATCAAAAAAGCACTCGCCTAGAAAACGCTTGGCCCGCCACAATCCAGTTTATCCCTGTGGTAACTTTCTGGCACCTCTTGGCTAAAAACTCTTTATACTAAGGACGCTAGAGGCCGTGCTTTCGTCAGTCCCTATGCGTACTGACCATCTGGTCAAGCCAGCTTTTTGCCCTTTTGCTCCACCGCGAGGTGTTCTGTCCTCCGCTTAGCTGGCCTTAGGACACCTGCGTTTATCTTTGACCAGATGTACCGGCCCCAGTCCAAACTCCCCGCCTGGCAGTGTCCTCGACCGGATCACGCGGGAGTGGTATGGCGACGAGCGTTGCGCCAACGCCGCCCCCTCGCACTCTTGAACGAAACACACCGTACGCTCGTCGATTGTGATCGACCTCGCACCGCTTCCTGCCCAACCGAGTAAGCAATGAAACCAATGAAATAGTGGTTTTCAGCGACGACCGCGAACGATTCCCACTAATGCTACACACTCTCATGTCTCCTTACAATGCCAACTAGAGTCAAGCTCAACATGGGTCTCTTTCCCCGCTGATCCCCAAGCCCTTCACACCCTTGCTGTGGTTCGCCTAGAGAGTAGATAGGGACAGAAACCACCACCAACCCATGGCCTACCCGCCCTGGGGCATACGGACCCGCAATCGTCGGAGACCGCACGGTACTTGCGTTTCTTGGTTGAGTTCCTCCTCTTTTCCCTGGCGGTTTCTGGACTCCTACCAACTATTCCTGGCCCTTCTATGTCAACTCTCCCCTTTGCTGGGGTTGACGTAACACATACATTACCTTCGCGTCCGAGCATACGAAGATCAATTTCCATTCCTTCCTCTTTTGTTGGTGCCATTATCGCGAATGCTCCAATCGCCTGAATCCTTCCGCAACTGCACCAGGTCGCCGTGGATATACAGGGCTACCAAGTCGCCTTTGCCGTCAGAACAGCATTTTCGTGCGCTTCTTCCGCGTATAACTCGCATTCCCAGAGTAAATGTGGGCGCTGTGTTTCCGTGCATTGCAACAATAGCATTCGGCAGTGTCACTGAGCCGCATCCGATTTAGGGGCGAAACCTTAAACAGCCTGGGCGGTTCAAAATCTGCCGACACGACATCGTCCGGTTTCGCCCATACCGAGGCTACTCGCTTCCGACCTTCGGGAAAGCACAGAGACGCTCCTCCCGTCCGCCTCGAGCTCCACCTTACCTCACTGAGCCATGACCTCCCTAACAATCAATGTTTTCCGCGAGTTGCGCTCCCGACTTTGAGTCCAACCCCGGCATTCCTGCGCGATCCGTACCTCGCGAACACTTCCAGGTCTGCCGGGAGAGTCGCCGCTAGCACAGTGTAACGGCTGCAGTGCTGACAGACCTGTAATCCTTCGTGAGCAATACGTGCGGGCTCTGGTGTGGTCTGTACAATAATACTACGCACTGCAAATGGCCGCAGCATCGCACCATACGGCCTTCTCTGTTAAGGTGAGCGTGGGCCACATAGGTACCTACGTATAGGATCCTAAGGGCCCGTACCGGACTCCCCAGGTCCGATCCGTATTCTCGACACCTTCCCGAAGCACTTCACGCCCTAGCCGGCCAAATTCGCATGCGGTCACGGTAGGAGCTGCATCGTCAATGCACACCATAACAATCTGGCATGGTCACGTGCGTGACCGGGGCGCCGTTCAGTCTAATCGGGGGGGTCTTTAAAACTGGCATTTGCCCCCCCAGCAGTGTCATAGTCTGCTTTCGCGACAGAAAAACTTACGTCTATTACGTTGCCACAAGTCTGAAATCGAGGTGAGCGCCGATTGAGCTTTACGCTCGGATTCGCCGAACGACTCGACCCCTCAATCACGACCGTGACGTAACTGCATAAGCCACCTGTTCAACCTGGCATAGGTAGCCGAGAACGTTCATCGAGCAGAACATTCCAGAGGGCGGGACCGAGGACAGAGCTTGAGGACGCCATGTTTGAGCGCTTCCCAACATGGTTACACCCACGATAGCCCGACTCGCCGGGTCCCATTGAAGTAGGCTCACCAACATCTTGGAGTGTTTGGCGAGATACCCCCCTGTTGGCTTTCGTCAGACATGGGCCACAGGCATTGTCGAAGGTCTCGGATATGTCCAAAAAGATCGCTGAAAATAGTTCTGCTCGGTAATCGCATCGGTCAAGTACCCGCGACTAGGCTGTGACCGTTAGAAGTTCACGAGCAAAACCAGCTGTGTCACCGAGATTTACCTTGCAGCTGGGGGGCGCAAACTAGAATGAGGCGTTCCATATCTTGCCCAAGATCGGCAAGTGAGAGTAACGGTCTATACGCCTTGGGTCCGAGAGCGGTCGGTCAGTGACCTTGGGGAGGACAGGAATACCTGCCTTCCAGATTGGGAAATAACGCCTTACTCAAGCCATGCGGAGTAAATGAGGTGCAATTTCTGCTCCACATGCGCGTCACGGGACATGCTTTGACAATCCTTGCTGTATCCGTAATCCCTGGAGCCGTTAGGCAATCACTAACGATAGCTCTGCCTTGCGGCCTATGAGGTACAGAGTTGAAGGCATGAGGAGAGAGCGCAGCGCTATTCTAAACAGGACCTGTGGTAGGGGGATCCTGCTAGGATCGCTCGTCGGGACACAGTGTCGATAAAGACAGTCATGGTTTCTTTGGCGGTGCCGGGTATCCATGCTCCAGTAGGCGGATACGTAATGCGTTCCGAGGGTGGGGGTATAATGCCAGAAGTGGCACGATACGCAAAGCACAATGGGTCCGTCATTCCCAGGATTCCGAACTCCGCGAGTAGGTAGCAAGACTCTGCATCTATAATTCGGTACTGGTATGGAGTATGGCTTTGGTAGGGCGTCGTGCAAGGCTGTTCACGTTGGAAGATTTCTTCTTCCGTGACTGACTGCCAGCCTCCGTGCGTTACCAATGAGAGCCGTATGTTGTCGAGTTCAGGTGTCCACCATATACCCCCGGTTTGTCAGTGTCCTGTTTTGTGCCAGGCAATCCTTGCGCTGTTCGGGACGAGGATACGACTGTATTCCTCACATATCCTGGTGCTGGCATCCGCGGTGGGGGGGGGGGGAACCGATAGATCGAACCCATCCTGAGCTAGATACACCGGAAAACGTGCAGTTAACTCCGTCACGCGAAAACGGGCTGGCTGTTCGCCTTAGGGGTCTGGAATGGATCCTGGCACGGTGAAGCTTACCCAAAAGTAATCAGCTGGTGGTCGACTGACGCGACGCCTCGTGTACCGCATGTGACACTTTTGACCTTCGATTCGATAGGGTGAGGGTCCAGTTCGAGTGTTGCCGTGTAGTCCCGAGGAAAGTTGAGGTGCCTGCCACATGTGATATACAAAGTCTCTTCCTAAGATTACGGCTTCCATTTGGGTCTTCAGTATTTCCGTGTCTGTCCTCTTCCCCCCCTATTGTCTGGTTCACAGTGCCACATCGGAGCATGGGCGCGGTTCTGTCCCACACCCACCAGTACGCTATGCCGGAGACGTTTGTCAGGACGCGTGTCAAGTGACTCAGATGTACTTGAAAATGTCATGGGAGTATGGCGTACAACGAGATGAAGTAGATGCTGAACGACTGGTGGCAATGTTGGCGAGCCTGACGCAGGGGTCGTTGCGAGATGCTAGGAAGTGGCGGAAGGCAACGGTTCTGTTGCATATCATGATGCCAGCTTTGGAGTGTGGTCGTGTTGCAGGTCTGGACTGGCAAATTGCTCATTGGACTAGCACAGATCAACTCCAGCGTCTTGCATATGATCTGGAGCGTCTGTGTTGCGTTGCTGATCATTGTAAGTTCCGCTGCCCAACGCTCTTTGGATGGACTTTATCATAGGTGTATTTCTCCGCTACTCTTTCCGCGAACATACGCCAGGCCAGTCTCTGCGGCGGGTCTTGTGGGTTTCACTCCACTTTCTGCCGGAACGCTTGCAGGTTCGCACAGCAAGCCGGGACGCAGACTTGCACTCCCAGCCTCAGTGCCCAGTGGTCCGCATCGCCCGCCAGACCGCTCCCTTCGAGCGGACAGAAATTTGGGTTGCCCATACCTCGACACTTGTTGCAGCAGTGAACCTCCAAAAGTACATCTGTGGACTTCAACGGCTTGCCAACCGATGAAGACACGACCACTTCTGCAAGCAGGGATTCTCGAAGCCCGCATGAGCACGCGGGGGAAACACCGCTGTGGCCGCCCAGTGCCGATTCTTCTTGAATGCGCCTTTGGCTCATTCTTTATCCGTGTCAGTGGCCATGTGCGTCCTCTCGGTATTGGTCGTGCAAGGAGACAGAATTCCTCGTAAGATGGGTTGCCGTACAAGGGTCTGTTAAACAGACTTAGTGGTTGACCGCATTTAGGCTCCGCCCAATCTGAGGCGTGGAGAGGAATCGCTTCCTGGAGCCGGGTTGCTGCCGCCTGGGCGTGTCTGCACAACACTCCGGCAGTGCCCACTTTGCGGACCGGACTCCACCATGAACAAAAGTTCAGCCGGGTCGAAAGTGCCTTCTTAAGCTCGGCCTTGGGTCTCAGCGACTTAGTCCTCTTTTTTGTTCTGATGGATATACCGCCCAGAAACCGGTCCTCCGGTGTGCGCCCATAACAATGGGCTCTCTGCTTGGGGCCAGACTGAGGATGTGAGCGTAAAGTAGGGCCGGCGGCTGCGAAGGCATAGCGCAGGATGGGGCTGCACTGAAAGTTTTAGCCTCTCGCTGCCGCAAGCTCACGCCATGTGGGCAATGACCGCACCAAGCGCTCCGTATGCGCCCAATCGCAGCCACCTCATACTTTTGAGGCGGGACGTTTAGAGGTACCGCATCATGATCCCCTGGGTCGCGCAGTGGGGACCGTAAGGTCCCACCACCGACGACGCCCCGAGGGGATTTAAATTCGCCCGTCGTTTTGTTCTGCCACGGCTTATTGGCCGCTTTCGCCTCTTGTGCGGGGGAGGGGAATTCGTAAGAGTGCCCCGCCAGTGGAGGAGCACCTCGGACCTTAACAGTCGGCGAAGCAGAGCACGCCACTCTCGACCTCCAAGGGGGAGGGAGAGAGGCCGCTTGGCCGGCCCGCATCGGGCTACGGTAAGGCGGGGACATTGGCCGCCCTCTCTCCCTCAGGGCCCGCACTGACTCCACTTACGGAGCGCTAAACCCCTGGGGTGGGTTCCGGGCAAGGGACCTTCCGCGGGCAAAGCCCGCCCCCTTCGTCAGCCTCCATGAAGCGCCCAAGCGCCCTCTGGAAAGAGTACTCCATTCCTCGTCGTCACCCCATCCACCGACTAATTCAGACTTATTTGTCTGTGCTGTTAAAATTATTTTTTTAAACAGTGGCAAACCACGACCAAGTACGTACTGTCACCGCTGGACAGCTGTCAAAAAGGAAGACGGCTGTCAGTGGCAGGCACACGTGCCCCGTTCCAACGTGCACTGTTAGGTTATGCACGTGGAGGTTGTTTCAGCGATACTTTGCTGAAATAATATAAAAAAATAACTTACGTACCGTATTTTCCTTATATGACAAAGTGAAGAGGAACTACTGAGAAGAAAAAGCACCACCACAACTAGTTCGTGAATGAATGTACAAGGAATTCACGTACCCGCACATGGATAAAAAAACACATCGCACGTCCCGCACGCCCGGACGGCGAACCGAAGTAGATAGGGGGACGCGGGAATCTCGTTAATCCATTCATGCGCGTCACTCAATTAGATGACGAGCATTTGGCTCCCCCTTAAGAGAGTCATAGTTAATCCCGCCGTTTATCCCGCGCTTGCTGAATTTCTTCACGTTGACATCAGAGCCATGGGCAGAAATAACATTGCGTAAAACACCCGCGAGGGCAATCGCACATGCTTGTTTTAATTAGACAGTCGGATTCCCCTTGCTCCGTGCCAGTTTGATTGTGCTGACCGTTGAACGGCGGTGTTACAGAACGCGCCGATCAGCGCACGAGACGAAACCGACGCGGATCTGACGGATAGGAGATACGCGGGAAGGCCGGGGAAAGCGGGCCGGATGCCGCTGGAACACACGCGCGACAAACGGAGCACGCCCCTGTTACGGACACGCGATCACTTTGCGCACACGCGCACCGCATCACCAGGCCCGGCACCGGCCGCATCGTTTCCGTCCAAACGACACGCCCCGGGATCAGCGCCAATTCTTTATTCGAATTACGGATCCAATTTGCCTGACGGTCCCTTCAAAACACCATTATTCATGACTAGAGGGCTCTTCTCACCTGGCAGACCTGCTGGGATATGGGTACGAAACGGCGCGACATCTCCACGTTTTGTCCCCCCCATTCCCTCACCTGATTTCAAGGTCCGCCAGGAGAGTATCGACACCGCCGCAATGACCGGCTGCTCTTCGCGTACGACCCATATACTCCCTTATAGGATCAATGGAAAACTCCGAACGCTCAGGCAAGAAAAGAAAACTCGTCCCCGGCCCATCGGCGGCTGTCTTCAGGCGCCAGTTGGGTTTACCCCGCGAAAACTGCGCTCAAAAAAACGAGGGAACGATTATTGAAACGGTTCCGTGCCGGGTTCCCGGAATAGGAACCGGATTCCCTTTCCGCTCAAAGGGCGTTATTGTTTTTTCAATTCATTAATAAAATACAAACAAGTAAACACGCCACAATCGGACATAAGATATCTCCGTGGCTTAGGATCGCTGACTCGCGAGCAAACGACTGTTCACGCGAATAACCCTTCTCCACCGTCAGTCCTCCAGGCCTCGATGGAGTATTTTGCTACTACCACCAAGATCGCCACGACGGAGGACTCCAAGCGGGCTCACGCCCAGAACATTCTGCGCCTCCGCCCGCGCAGGCTACTCGTTTACGGCATAATGGACGCAGAGCCATAGGGCGCGCCGCACGTGCCCGTAACGGTAGTGTATGAGGCCAAAACGCTGTCAGCGCCATCCATTTTGCAGGGGCTGGTTGCTTCGGCAGGTGAGGTCGTTGCACACTCCTAGCGGATTCCGACTTCCATGGCCACACCGTCCATGCTGGCATGAGCGACCACGCTTTCATGGTGTCCAGGAGCGTTTTTTAGGCGCCTTAACACTACGTTGGTTCATCCCACAGCGCCGTTCTGCTTACCAAAATTGGCCCACTTGGCAACGTCATAGATCTCCGGCTTCAACGTTAGGTAAGCCGGAGTTCTCACCATTAAAGTGTGAGAAGAGGTTGAGGTCGTTTCGGCCCACTGCCTTAATCTTCGCTTTTAACGGATGGGTACTGTTAAAAGCGGACGCCCGCTATCCGAGGGATAAACTTCGACGGAACAGTAATAGATGGTTCGTAGTCTTTCGCCCAAGACCCAGTTCCGACGATCGATTGCACGTCAGAATCGCCTACGGTCCTCATCAGGGTTTCCCCTACTTCGACTGACCAGCATAGTTCACCATCTTTGGGTCCCCGCCATTGGGCTCAGAGCGCGCTGCATTAACGGATTGGAAACGAGGGACCGCCCTCTCGGGAGTGCGGGAGATCGATCGAGACCGAGCTCCATCCTCCTGAGCGGCGCGACAACGCGGCACGCTTCCACTTTCGTTGCGCCTTTCAGTTTGGTGAATTATTTCGATATAAACGCAATGACTCGCACAATGCTAGACTTAATTGGGTGCCGTGTTTCAAGGGACGGGTCATGCGAGTGACCGAAAAAATGATATCGCAGACTGATACGCGCACCCCCCGGTCCGAGACAGCACGGCTGCGACGACGAAACGCGCTCAACGTCGCACTCGGGCAGGACGTCGGAAGACGGACATTAGAGCTTGCGTCCGGTACGGACGGAGCGCGGGCGGAGTGCGCGAATCGTTTATTTGTCGTAATACCGTCCACGAGCCGGCCGGCGGTCCAGTCCACGGTCCTGCGGCCTCGCTGTTTTAGACGAGAACGGCAGAGCTCCCGGACGGCTGCTTAGCCGACGTCGAACGGGGTGGATGTATTAATAAGAGAAGTGCACGCGACCGGCGGAGACGCTCGACGGACCGCCGTGCAGGGCGATAGAACGCCACGCGGGGCGGTGGCGCCACATCGAGGGCGCGCGCCCGATACGCCGCCGAATGACGGTGAACTCTCCGTTCGTTCCATTCGAGTTTCGCAGGTTTACCCCGAACGGTTTCCAGTAATTTGAACTCTCTCTTCAAAGTTCTTTTCAACTTTCCCCACGGTACTTGTTCGCTATCGGTCTCGCGGTAATATTTAGAATTAGATGGAGTTACCACCCACTTAGGCTGCACTCTCAAGCAAACCCGACTCTGAGGAGAGTTCCCTCTCGCCGTCTCGCTCCGTCGCTTACGGGCCTGCACCCTTCGGGGGAAAAACGGCCCGTCAAGCGAACTCGGATTATGTTCGTGCTTGGCGACGAAAGGAAAGAAAGCGGGACCTCCCGAACACCACATCTCCCGCGATCGTTACACCGCGGGATTCAGTGCTCGGGCTGTTTCCTGTTCGCTCGACGCTACTAAGGAACTCCTGGTTGTTTCTGTTCTCCGCTTACTAATATGCTTAAATTCGGCGGGTGATCCTCCCTGATCTGAGGCCAACGATAAAAAAACGAGGCAGACGCGATATCCGTCAGCGCGAAGGCGCCGATCTCGCCGGGTTAGACGACAACAATAATGTCGCGCCACCCCCGGGCGAGCGTCGGCGTCGACGCGCACTTCGGACGTCGAGTCCGCCTACTGAGCGCGTACGCAACTCTCCACCGCACAAGTGCGAAGCGAACGCGCGCGCACGGCACACAAAGCGTGCCGAGCGAGCGCACCGGTGTCGGCGCCGAGCCAGCTCAACTCCCGTGGACCCTCTGATTGTTATCTCGAAGGGTACAGGAGAGAGCGGCCCGCTCCTCCCCCGCCGGAACGCGCGCGTCTCGCCGCCGGATTAGCGGCGGCTCGACGGCGCATTGCCGTTCGCAATGGTGAGTCGCGATGCGACAGAGGCGTCGACGGCGGCGTTCGCGCGCTCCACACTCACCGTCTCCAGTGCGTGTGTGGAGACGCGCTCGCACCACCGTCGGCCACCATTTGATTTGATCGTTATATTTGAGCGGACCGCGGGCGCGAGCTAGGTCGCCCCCGACGGAACCGCCATGTGTACACAACACCGCGTCGACAACAACACCCCAACTCTGCACCGGAGCGAAGAGTCGTCGCGTCGTCGTCGTCGCAGCGTCGAGCGTACAGTGTGGCTATTGTTTTTATGCAGCCGGCCCTCAGACAGGAGTGGTCCTGGATGTAACCCCACGGACCGCAATGTGCGTTCGAAATGTCGATGTTCAAATGTGTCCTGCAGTTCACACTATGACGCGCAGTTAACTGCGTTCTTCATCGACCCGCGAGCCAAGTGATCCACCGTCCAGGGTAGTGGTTTTTCTGCGCGATCAGTTAAGACGCACAAAAATAGTGTATATTATGTTTGAAATCGTGTCACAGGGTAATGTTGACTTGCCGACAACTGGGAGGAGCCCGACTGCACCGTGGGAGAGGGCGCGCGACATGCGCGAGCTCGCCGGTCGTGTCTGTCCACAACTCCCGTGTTGACTGCGACGTCTACATTGAATTTCTCCACACTCGCGTGCAGATGGATCGATGCGCGCGCTGGGCGCGACCGAACCGCCACTCACAGACACGACGATCCGTTAGGAGTCGACGATCGGTGAGATTTTGTTTTGTTTGTTTTTGTCTTATGATAGGCAGCACCGCGCACCCGGCCCCGTAGCATTACCTACGACGACGGCGGGAGCACAGTCAATGCGCAATCACGTATACGAGACAGGAACGCCGGGATCGTTTGGACTCCGCAAAGGGAGCGCGCCCGATCACACGGATCGTCCCCGTCCGACCGCATAGTATGTTTGTGGGTTAAAAGGAGCGAGCGCGCAATTTTCGACGATGACTTTGTGTGGTTCGCGACGACGGCGACGGGGCGCGCAGAGCGCGATCGGGTACGCGATCGGAGAGCATCCGTCCGACGGTGAGACTCTTAACGGTGCTCGCGGGTAAACGTGGTGCGATCGACTCGCGGCGCGGATTCTTACCGGTCTGCGTCGCTCGCGTTCCACCACCCGCCTCACCGAGTCCACCACCAACGCCCACTTCAGTGTGCGTCTCGGACGATATATGCATGCATCCTCTCGCGTGTCGATCGCCACAATGGCACTCCCATCGGTCGTTTCGCGTGACCTTCGGTTCGTCTAAATATGCGCGCACTCGCTGCGCTCTATCACCGCACAGGGGTGTCTCTCTATCTCTATATGATTTTGTAAATCAGAGATGTGTCTTTGTTGTGATGTGCTGTATTCCGTGCGCTTGTGGGCGCGTGAAACACGACAACACGTTAATGATCCTTCCGCAGGTTCCCCTACGGAAACCTTGTTACGACTTTTACTTCCTCTAAATGATCAAGTTTGGTCAACTTCCCAGCAACGCCGACGGCCGTGAAGCCACCGCGTGTCGGTCCGAAGACCTCACTAAATCATTCAATCGGTAGTAGCGACGGGCGGTGTGTACAAAGGGCAGGGACGTAATCAACGCGAGCTTATGACTCGCGCTTACTAGGAATTCCTCGTTTATGGGGGATAATTGCAAACCCCAATCCCCAGCACGAAGGAGTTTCAACGGGTTGCCCCGGGCCTCTAGGCCTGAGACAGCTGATTCCTTCAGTTAGCCGCGTGCTGCCAGGACATCTAAGGAGGGCATATCACAGACCTTGTTATTGCGCACTCTCGTGTCTGCTCGAAGACCCGGTTCCCTCTAAGAATAATTTTAATACGTCGCCATGATTTGCGCACCGAAATCGCGCACACCTAGAGACGCCTATTACAGCTTAGATCTCGTTCGTTACCGGAATTAACCAGACAAATCGCTCCAACCCCTAAAGAACGGCCATGCACCCCCACCCCCCGACTCAAGAAAGAGCTGTAATCTGTCTCCTTCGGTGGGCCAGGCCTGTGAGATTTCACGTGTTGAATCAAATTAGCCGCATGCTCCACTCCTGGTGTGCCCTTCCGGCAATTCCTTAATTTTCAGCTTTGCAAACCATCATCCCCCCCGATTCCAAACTTTGGTTCCAAGCTGCCGCCGAGCCATTGTATTAACTCGGCGTATCGGGGCTAGATGACAATTCCGGTAGAACTGGCGGTATCTAATCGCCTCGAACCTCTACTTTCGTTCTTGCTTATGAAACACCTTTTGAAATGCTTTCGCTGATGTTTCTTCCTTGCGACGATCCAAGAATTCACCTCTACCGTCGCAATACGAATGCCCCCGTTCGCCCATATCATTACCCTCTGAGTTTCTGAACCAACAAAATAGAACCTAGACATATTCTATTATCCATGCACGAAATATTCACGCGCTTTTTTGAGCCTGCTTGAAAGCACCTAATTTGTTTTCCCAGAAAAGTCGGCCCTTCATCGACACTCACCGAAGAGAACCCGATAAGATTTTTTGATATTGACCGATTTTTACCGCCGGGCTCACCGACGATATGCTCCGCAGACGTGTCAGTATCACCGCGATGCGGTGCACCGACAGCGCGGCGCACAATCAACTACGAGCTTTTTAACCGCAACATTTTAGTATACGCTATTGGACTGGATTACCGCGCTGCTGGCACCAGACTTGCCCTCCAATTGTTCCGCGTTCAAATATTTAAAGTGTACTCATATCCGATACGAGCCTCGAAAGATCCCGTATCGTTATGTTTCGTCACTACTCCCCTGTGCCGGATGGTATTTGCGCGCCTGCTGCCTTCCTTGATGTGGTAGCCGTTTCTCAGGCTCCTCTCCGGAACTGAACCTGACCCCGTTACCCGTGCAACATGGTAGTCGCAGAAACTACCATCGAAAGTTGATAAGGCAGACATTTGAAAGATGCGTCGCCGGTACTTGACCATGCGATCGGCAAAAGTTATCCAGATTCATCAAAATTAACGACTTCAGACGCGAAGCCCTCCGTCGATTGGTTTTGATCTAATAAAAGCACTCATCCCATCACTGGTCAGAGTTCTGATTGCATGTATTAGCTCTAGAATTACCACAGTTATCCAAGTAACTGAGTAAGATCTAAGGAACCAAAACTGATATATTGAGCCATTCGCGGTATCGCCTTAATACGGCTTGCACTGAGACATGCATGGCTTAATCTTTGAGACAAGCATATAACTACTGGCAGGATCAACCAGGGAGCTAACAATAACATCGCTAACTCTCGCGTTGTTTTAATTTTTTCAAACGTCGAACGCGAGCGTCGTGTGACGCGCCGCGATGACTTTTAAAAAAATTTTGCGAACATCGAAATTTTGCCGCGACGACTCGAGTCGAGCCGACGTTCGCGGTGAAATTTCTCAGTTCAAAAAATTACAATGACGCCGCAACACCGCAGCCGACGTGGAACGACGACGGCGGCGTTCGGTCACCGGATTGAACGTTCTTTGACGAGATCTGTCGATGCGTGCGTCGCGACAACTGTCGCAGCGCACGCAACACACTCTATACATAAGAGTATCTCTCGTTTTACATGAGCGTGAACATAAAATAAGTGATCATCGCCCGGTGTTAGAGAGATCGTTGCCACATGTAGACACCGTACGTATCTTGCGATTGGTCGCCGCAAAGGGCGCGCACAATGGTATTAGAACGATCGCTATCGGAATAGTTACACTAACATAACTAAACTTATTACGAACAACGCAAACGTAGAAGCAAACAGACACTCTCATCTAAATAGAAATAGATGCAAGCACAAGCTCGCTCCGCACGCACGCGCGCCCGTCGACCGACACAGTATAGACAAACACGAGGGAACACACCCGTGGCGGAGGAGTCGGATAGCCTTCTTCATCGTTCGGCTCGCCGACACCCCACATATATGCCGCGCAACTGTTGCGACACTCGGGGCGGACGCACCGATCACGAAACATCGGATCCGCCGCGAGGAGCACCACACCACCAGACCACCACCAACACCACCACCACCACCACCACCACCACCACCACCAACACCGCCATCACCATCACCAACACCGCCATCACCATCACCATCACCATCACCATCACCATCACCACCGTCACCATCACAATCTCCGTCGCCATCGTCACCAAGGCCACCACCAACATCACCACCACCACATCACCACTAACATACGTACATACATACATACACGTACACGTATCGGTCAGTGAACAACGAACCGCAGTGCTGTACACTGTTCGTGTATTGGGTTCGCGTCGGGTTTTTGGTATAATGTAGCAATATAACGGTGGGTGCAATATAACAAACAAACAAACAAACAAACAAACAAACAAAACAACAACGCGAAATGGTGATAGTGCGATTGTAAGCAATATAATTGTAATATTCTAAAGTGAGTGGTGGGACATGATCAGTTACGGCACAACAACAGCGGCGGCGGCAACAACAAAAAAAAAAGTAGTACCTTAACTTAACTTGACTCGACCCGACTTGACTTGACAATATTGGAATGGAAAAGAAAATATGTGTACGATTTGATAATAATACAATATGAATATTATAAGTGAGTTTTATTTGTAAGTCAACACTTAGAAACTCAACTCACTTTTATAGTGTATACGTGTGAATGAATGATTTACCTTTAAAAAGCCGTTGAAGTGTGGACGAGCGTGTTTGGTGTATGTGTGTGCACGCCCGATCCGTAAGTTTAAGTTTAGTTTTAGTGGGAACATATAATAAACAATAATAAAAAAAATAATAATAGTATGTGAATTGATGTGA
>JAZFAU010000304.1:3247500-3492500 GCA_037178615.1 Dione vanillae | reverse complement strand
CCGACAATGATATGAGCGGGGGCAAAACTGCACTAAATAATTCCCGGGGCAAGAGCGGACTTTACACGGCGTCCCCTGCCACACTAGTTGTGGAGTTTTGCAACATCAGGGGCTTACATTCTAACATCAATGCTGTCCACTACCATCTCGAGACAGTAAAGCCGTCTTTGCTCTTTTTGACCGAGACGCAAATATCGTCTCCGGCGGACACCTCTTACTTGCATTACCCTGGTTACAGTTTGGAACATTCCTTCGTACCAAAAGCAGGTGTGTGCGTGTACGTTAGAGACGATGTTAGCTCACGCCGCCTCAAGAATCTTGAAGGTAGGGACCTCTCCATCTTGTGGCTACGTGTAGATAGCGACGACCACCCCCGCATCTACGCTTGCCTCTACAGGTCCCATAGCGGTGATGCCGAAACCGAACGACTCCTTGAGCACGTCCAAATGGCTACAGATTTAGTGCAACAGCAGATCCCTTCCGCAGAGATCGTGATACTCGGCGATTTTAACGTCCACCACGCCGAATGGCTTAGTTCACGCAAGACTGATCACGCTGGAAGATCTGTTCATGACTTCGCCCTGGCCTATGGTTTTACGCAGCTGGTTACAACGCCCACGCGAATCCCAGATGTGGAAAACCAGGAACCTTCACTGTTGGATCTTCTGCTGACTTCCCACCCCGAAGATTACACCGTGTCTGTCGGTGCTCCTCTAGCCTCCTCTGATCATTGCCTTATACGGAGTGTGGTGCCACTCTCACACTTAGCGCAACCACGCTGTCCACGAAGACGTCGAGTGTGGCACTACAAGTCAGCAGACTGGGATGGGTTACAATCCTTCTTTGCGTCCTTCCCATGGAGTCAGGTTTGCTTTGCACTGGTTGACCCCAATGCCGTTGCTGATGCTATTGCTGATGTGGTGCTACAGGGTATGGAACTTTTCATTCCAAACTCTGTGGTCCCTATTGGTGCCAAACGCCAACCTTGGTTTAGCCGATCCTGCAAAATTGCATCTCGCAATAAGTGGGAGGCTTACCAGGCCTGGGCGGCTGCTGCAACGACGAAGGATGTGAATACCAGTGACTTAAAAAAGAAGTTTAACCACTCCTCCCGATCCTTCAAAAGAGACATTACTAGGGCGAAGTTCTTGTACACCTCCAGGATTGGCGAGCGACTAGAGCGTCTTCCCGTTTGGTCCCTCGCTAAAGCCGTCCAGGGAAATTTCTGTACGCCATCTCTGCCACCTTTGGTCAAGGGAGATGATTCATTGGTCCACGACGCAAAGGAGAAAGCCGACCTCCTGGGCAAATTCTTTGCGTCCAACTCATTCCTGGATGACAAGGGCCAAGACCCGCCGATAATACCACGGTGCAACTTTGTTATGCCGGACATCCGATTCCACCAAAAAGCAGTGCGGTCAGCAATGCTATCCCTGGATGTCCACAAATCGAGCGGCCCCGATGGAATCTCTCCCATTGTTCTAAAGACATGCGCTCCGGAGTTAGCACCGGCAATAACGCGACTTTTTCGGCTTTCCTATTCCTCTGGCGTAGTCCCGACTTCATGGAAGACAGCTTTAGTGCACCCGATCCCTAAAAAAGGTGACCGCTCAGATCCGACCAATTACAGGCCAATAGCCATAACCTCATTGCTCTCGAAAATAATGGAATCCGTTATTAACAACCAGCTCCTACGGTACAGTAAGGGCGAGGCTGTGGCTTTTAGTCTGGATATAGCGAAGGCCTTCGATCGGGTTTGGCATAAAGCACTACTTTCAAAGCTTCCTTCCTATGGGCTTCCTGAGAAATTATGCGAATGGGTCACCAGTTTCCTAACTGACAGAAGCATAAAGGTCGTAGTCGACGGCGAATGCTCCGATCTCATGTCCGTTAATGCTGGTGTCCCGCAAGGCTGTGTGCTATCACCCACACTGTTCCTCTTGCACATAAATGATATGCTGCAAATGAGTGGCATTCATTGTTATGCGGATGACAGCACGGGTGATGGTTTATACACCGGCCGCGCCAACATTTCTCGGGAAAACGTCATTGAAAGCCGAACCATAGTTGTGTCTGTAATTGAAACTTCGTTTCAGAAAATATCAGACTGGGGTAAACTAAACCTGATCCAATTTAACCCCAAGAAGACACAAGTTTGCGCGTTCACCGCTAAAAAGCTGCCATTTGTCGTATCGCTCCGTTTCGAAAGCACTCCTCTAACTGCCTCAGTAAATATCGGAATTCTTGGCGTCGACATATCGAGCGAAGTCCAGTTTTGCGATCATCTGGAGGGTAAGGCTAAATTAGCCTCGAAGAAGCTCGGGGTGCTCAATAGATCGAAACAGTATTTCACGCCGGCTCACCGCCTGCAACTTTACAAGGCTCAGGTTCGGCCTCACATGGAATACTGTTCACATCTTTGGGCAGGGGCTCCCCAGTACCAGCTTCTCCCTCTAGACCGCATTCAAAGGAGAGCGACTCGAATTGTCGATTGCGAAAAGATTTCTGATCGACTCGACTCCTTGGCACTGCGTAGAGATGTAGCCTCGCTATGCATTCTCTACCGCATATATCATGGGGAGTGCTCTGAAGAATTGTTCGGGCTGATCCCTGCCGCCTCTTTCCGTTATCGATCTATGCGACAACTCTACCACCCCCACCACCTTGACAGTTGGCAAAGTACAACTGTACGATTTAGCAGAAATTTTCTGCCCCGCACCACAAAATTGTGGAATGAGTTGCCGCATGCGGTATTTCCGTACAGATAAGACCTGCAGACCTTCAAAAAAAGAGCGTATTCCCATTTAAAAGGCCGGCAACGCATTTTGTAGCTCATCTGGTGTTACAAATGTCCATGGGCGGCAGTATTCACTTACCATCAGGTGATCTGTCAGCTCGTTTGCCACCTATATTATATATAAAAAAAAAAAGCCTGTCCTTTGGCTCCGCAGTGCGTAGAGCAGGCGGAATGGCCTTTTTCAGGGCCTCTGCTGCCTTGGCGGAGCCTGTCTGGATGATCACTCCGCCGTTTCCGCATGGGCGAATTCCATTGATTGTAGCTCCAATCTTCGCCGGGTGCACTGTTGCCTTCAGTAGTTGCTTTGTCTCGGATGCCGTTCTCAGAGCGTCTCGCTGGTCATCAGCCGGGTATACCGCCACCACCGGGCCTTGGCGTACTGGGACAGCGCGGGCCTCCTGGCTTCGTCCCAGCTTTAGCTTCATAGCGTATGTCTTGGATGGGTCCTCATGTGCTGGTGGTGGGTGGCACATGGTACCTCTTTGGGCTTCCGCCAACTTACCCTCCGCTGTGGCGACTCTGGCCACAAGGAGACCCACAATAGCAGTCAGTCGCTCCGTGCTGGCACCGATGTTGGCTATGTCCTCCTTGTTTAGCTTCGACGTCTTAGACCTGACTGCCTCCATTATTCCCCTGGTGAAGGTCGTAGCATGGCCCAGCATCACGTCGAGAGACGCCTCCACCAAAGGATCCACGCCCATTGCGGTCGGACTACTTTTCACAGCAGGAGCTAGTTGCCGACGCTTTGTCTCCTGCTCCACCTGCTCAGGCGAGGACGCTTCTCCTGTCTGACTGAGTTCTCCGTCTCCGCTCCGTGCGCCAAATCCTGCGACGGAGGGGGGACCCTCACCACAGGTTGGCAGCTCCGCTGGGACTACAATTGCGGTCCCGAACCCTCGTGGAGGCGTGCGTCGAAGTCCGCCTCTGGTGAACGGAGATGTCAGCCCCCTCTCCTCCAAGATTTTCTGTTCGCTGTCGTCACTGGCCCTGTTGTCCATTGCAATGATTTCCAATAAGGTCTTGTGTTGTAATTTTCAAAAGTCAGATTATTTGGACCTCTGTTGGCAACACTTGATGGAATATATAACGTGTCTGTGGCAGTTGTCACCAGCTTCACTGTCACTGTCACCGGAATTGACACTTTGTTGACGTTGACAATTGTCAACGTTGACAGCTTTTGTCGTTTGACACCTGTATTAGCTGTGGAATGTCACTTGTCATAAAATGTCACAAAGCACGTGGCTGTCAGGCGCGACCGCGTGTACGATAGCACGTGCTATTATAAATACACTTAACCTAACTAACTAACCTATAAGTAATGTTAATGCTAATTCTAAAATAACAGGAAATAAGGATGATAAATTACTTAAAACTAAAAACTTAACACTATCCAGAGTCCTGGGTCCATGATCCCGTAGGTAGGTAGTGACCGCAGCCGCAAGGGGCGTCGCCCCTAAGGACGCCGTCTGCGAACACTATCACTATCCAATTGTGTCACTATCACTGTATCACTCGTAGCACAAGCACATCACAACAGTACGTGTAATGAAAAACAAATAATAAGTGGAATATAAAGTGATAATATTCATAAATATATGAACGCACATTTATACACAACCGCTGCTGTAAGCTGAGCGCTCGCGCACGTCCGTCTTCGCCGAGTGTCGGCGACGAAGTCCAGTAGATAGGGACAAACCCACCACCAACCCATGGTCCTACCCGCCCTTTGGGCATACGGACCGGATCGTCGGAGACCGCACGGTACTTGCGTTTCTTGGATTGAATTCCTGCTCTTTCCCTGTGCGGTTTCTTGACTCCTACAAATCTATATCCTGTCCCTTCTATGTCAACTCTCCCCTTTCTGGGGCTTGACGACACACAGCCATTACTTCGCGTCCGAGCAGACGAAGATCAAATTTCCAATTCCTTCCTCTTTTTATGCCATTTGTGCGCGAATGCTCGCAGTCGCCTGAATCCTTCCGCACTTGCCACCAGGTCACCGTGGTATACAGGGCCTACCAAGTCTCTTTGCCAGTCAGACAGCATTTCGTTGCGCTCTTCCGCGTATAACTCGCATTCCCAGAGTATGTGGTCGCGTGTTTCCGCTGCATTGCAACAATAGCATTCAGCAGTGTCACTGAGCCGCATCCGATGTAGGCGAAACCTGAAACAGCCGTGGCCGGTCAAAATCTGCGACACGACATAGTCCGGTTCGACCCATACCGAGGCTACTCGCTCCGACACGTCGGGAAAGAAAGAGAACAGCTCGCTCCCGTCCGCACTCGAGCTCCACCTTACCTGCCACTGAGCCATGACCTCCCTTACAATCAAAGATTTCCGCGAGTTGCGCTCCCGACTTGAGTCCAACCCCGGACATTCCTGCGCGACACGTCCCGCGCGAACATCTTCCAGGTCCGCAGGGAGAGTCGCCGCTAGCACGGGTAACGCTGCGGTGCTGACAGACCTGTAAGCCTTTGTGAGCAATACCAGGGCCGGGCGCTGGGTGCGTAGCAAGATACTACGCACTGCATAATGGGACGAGCGTCGCCACCATACGGCTGCAGCGTAGGTGAGCGTGGCCACATAGGTACCTACGTATAGGATCCTAAGGGCCCGGTACCGGACTCCCCAGGTCGATGCCGATATTCTCGACACCTTCCCGAAGCACTTCACAGCCCTAAGGCCGGCCAAATTCGCATGCGGCACGTAGGAGCTAGCATCGTCAATGCACACCCCTAACAATCTGGCATTGGTCACGTGCGTGACCGGGGCGCCGTTCAGTCTAATCGTGGGGGGTCTTTTAAACTTGCCTTTCAATGTCAGAGTCTGCGTTTTCGCGACAGAAAAACTAAGTCTGTTCCGATTGCCCCATTCAGAAATCGCGGTGAGCGCCGATTGAGCTTTACGCTCGATCGCCGCCCGACTCGACGCCTCAATCACGACCGTGACATCATCTGCATAAGCCACCATGTTCACCCCCTCGGGCATAGGTAGCCGCAGAACGTCATCGAGCAGAACATTCCAGAGGGTCGGACCGAGGACAGAGCCTTGAGGACAGCCCATGGTTGAGCGCTTCCACACTACCTGGTCACCCACGAATAGCCCGACTCGCCGTCCATTGAAGTAGCTCACCAAAATACCCACGAATAGCCCGACTCGCCGTCCATTGAAGTAGCTCACCAAAATCTTGTAGATATTTGGCGAGATACCCCCCTGTTTGGCTCTCGTCAAGATCATGGGCCACCAGGCATTGTCGAAGGCTCCGGATATGTCCAAAAGGATCAGCTGAACATAATTCTGCTCGGTACTCGCAACTCGGTCAAGTACCGCGGCTAGCGCTGTGACCGTAGACTTTCCACGAGCAAAACCATGCTGTGTCACCGAGATGTTACCTTGCAAGCTGGGAGCGCAAACTATAATGAGGCGTTCCAATATCTTGCCCAAGATCGGCAAGAGAGTGATAGGTCTGTACGCCTTTGGGTCCGAGAGCGGTCGGTCATTGCCCTTTGGCAGGACCAGGAGCTTACCTGCCTTCCAGATTTCAGGAAATATGCCTTCCTCCAAGCATGCGGAGTACATGAGGTGCATTTCTGCTCCACATGCGCGCCACGCATGCTTGACAATCCTTGCTGTTATTCCGTCCAATCCAGGCGCCATGTTAGGCAGATCCCTTACGATCAGCTCTAACGCCTTGCGGCTAGGAGGTACCGAGTTGAAGCCTGAGGGAGAGAGCGCAGCTGCTATTCTAACCGACCTGTGGTATGGGGTATCCCTACTAGGGTCGTCGTCGGGACACAGTGTCGACATAAGACCAGTCATGGTTTCTTTGGCGGTGCCGGTGTATCCATGCTCCAGTAGTCGGATACCGTTCATGACGTTCGAGGGTGGGCGTATCCTGCCAGAAGTGGCACGATAAGCAAGCCCCCATGGGTCGTCATTCCCGGATTCCGCAACTCCGCGAAAGTAGGCAAGCTCTGCATCTCTCATCGCGTCTTTGTACTGGAGTCTGGCTTTGCGTAGGGCATCGTGCAAGGCTGGTTCACGGGAAGATTTCTTCTTCCGTGACTGCTGCCAAGCCCTCCGTGCTTTACCAACCGAGCGCCGTATGTTGTCGAGTTCAGGTGTCCACCACTCATACCCACGGTTGTCAATGTCCTGTTTTGTGCCAAGGCAATCCTGCGCTGTTCGGGTGAGGATACGACTGTATTCCTCACATATCGTGGCTGCTGGCATCCGAGACGATAGTCGGCCCATCCTAAGGCTAAGCATACACCGGAAACGTTCCCAGTTAACTCCCTGATCGCGAAAACGCGGCTGCTGTTCGCTGCAGGGGTCTGGAATGGATCCTGTACCGGTGCAGCTTACCACAAAAGTAATCAGCTGGTGGTCGCTGACGCTGACGCCTTCGTGTACCGTCCACTGTGACACTTTGACCTTCCGATTCGATAGGGTGAGGTCCACGTTCGAATGTCCGTTGGGTCCCGAGAAGGTTGGAGGTTGTCCTTCCACATTGTGAATTACAAGTCCTCTTCCTAAGATTAGGCTCTCCATTTGGGTCTTCCTGTATTCCGTGTCTGGTCCTCTTCCCACATATTGCCTGGGTTCACAGTGCCACAGCGGAGAATGGGCGTTGCTGTCAACACCCACCAGTACGCTGTCTCCGGCGAGTTTGTCCAAGACGCGTGTCAAGTGCTCCAGATGTACTGAAATGTCGTGTGAGTACTGGCAGTACAACGAAATGACATAGATGCTGAACGACTGGTGGCAAATGTTGGCGACTGCGCAGTGGTCGTTGCTGAGATGATCAAGGAATGTGGCGGCAAGGTTCTTGTTGCATATCATGATGCCAGCTTTGGAGTGTGGTCCGTGTTGAAGAGTCCTGATCTGGCAATATTGCTCCTGGACTAGCACAAGATCCAACTCCAGCGTCTTGCATATGATCGGGAGCTCCTGTGTTGCCGTTGCTGATCCTTGTAAGTTCAGCTGCCCAACGCTTATTTGGATGACTTTATACATAGTGTGTCATTTCTACGCTCCTCTTTTCCGCGAACATACGCCCCGGACAGTCTCTTGAGGCGGTTTTGTGGGTTTCACTTCCTTTCTTGCCGAAACGCTTGCAGGTCGCACAGCAAGCCGACTCAGCCTTGGACTCCTCGGCCTTGTGCCCGGTGGTTCCGCAACGCCCGCAGACCGTCTCCTTCGATCGACAGAACTTTTCAGGGTGCCCGTATTGCTGACACTTGTTGCAGCACGTGACCTCGACGTAGTCAGTGACTTCAACAGCTTGCCAGCCGATGAAGACCCGACCCTTCTGCAAGAGGGATTCGCGAAGCGCAGCTGAGCACGCGAAGACCACCGCTGTGGCAGCCCCACGTGCCCGATTCTTCTTAAATGCGCCTTTAGCCTCACTCTTAATCCTGGTCGGTGGCCACGTGCTGTCCTCCCGGTAGTTTTGGTCGTGCAAGGCGACCAGAACCTCCTCATAAGATGGGTTGCCATCTAGTCTGTTAAAACAGACTAGTGGTTGCCGCATCTTAGGCTCCGCCACTCTTAAGCTTGGAGGCATTGCTTCCTTGAGACGGGTTGCTGCCGCCTGGGAAGTTGTCTGCACAACAACTCCCGCATTGCCCACTTTACGGACCCGACTCACCTGCACAAACAGCTTAGCCGGGTCAATCGCCTTCTTAAGCTCGGCCTTGGTGTCCTTGGCCGACTTAAGCTCCTCTTTCTTCTGTTCCGATGGATATACCGCCAGAACCGGTCCCTCCGAGTGCGCGCCCATCACAATGGGCTCTCTGCCTTGGGGCAGCTTGAGCGCGTGAGCGTAGGTCAAGGCCGCCGGCTGCGAAGGCATAGCAACAGGCTGGGGCTGCACTGAAAGTTTAGCCTCAGCTGCCGCAAGCCTTACCGCCATGTGGGCAATGACCGCACCCAAGCGCTCAGTATGCGCCCCGATCGCAGCCACCTCATCCTTGTTGAGGCGGGACGTTTTTGAGCGTACCGCCTCCATGATCCCCTGGGTCGCCGCAGTGGCTAGACCCGTAAGGTCCACCACCGACACCGCCCCGAGGGGATCCAATCGCCCGTCGTTCTGTTCTGCCATGGCCTTATTGGCCGCTTTCGCCTCTTGCTGCGGGGGAGGGGCATTCGTAAGAATGCCCGCCATTGGCGGCGCACCCTCCCCTTTACCAGTCCGGCGACGCAGAGCCGCACTCTCGGCCTCCAAGGGGGAGGAGAGAGGCCGCTTGGCCGGCCCCGCACTCGGCGTACCGTAAGGCGGGGACATTGGCCGCCCTCTCTCCACCTCAGCCCCGCCCTCACCTCCACCTACCGGAGCGCTAAACCCCTGGGGTGGGGTCCGGGCAAGGGACTTCCGCGGGGCAAAACCCGCCCACTCGTCAGCCTCCATGAAGCGCCCAAGCGCCCTCTGGAAAGAGTCACCTCCTTCCTCGTCGTCCGCCATCCACAGACTAATTAAAACTTATTTGTATGTGCTGCAAAATTATTTTTAAAAGTGGCAACACCAACCAAGTACCGTCTGTCACCGCTTGACAGCTGTCAAACAGGAAGACGGTTGTCAGTGGCAGTGCACCACGTGCCCCGTTCCACGTGCACTTTTAGGTTATGCACGTGGAGGTGTTTCAGCGATACTTGCTGAAATAATATAAAAAATAACTTTACAGTACCTTATTTTCCTTATATACCAAAATTGAATAGGAACACTGCAGAAAAAGCACCAACAACCTGAGTTCGTGAATTGAATTAGAAAAATTCCACGTACCCGCACTGGATAAAAAACACTCGCACGTCCGCACGCCTCGACGGTCGAACGCGAAGTAGATAGGGACAACCCACCACCAACCCATGGCCCTACCAACCTACTGGTTATAACGGGCCGAAACGTGGGAGGGGCAGCGCGCTACTTGCTCGTGGCTCTTTCAGGCGCGGCCCTTCTTCACTCCCTACAAGTTTTCTCTATATCCGTCCCTTTTCGTAATTCACTCTCCCCTTTCTGGGGCCTGACAATACATAACGACGACTTCGGTATCCGTCCGTTCTTAGCCGCCGTTATCGCTCCAATCTACTCCTTATACTGTGCCACCCTCGCGCGAAGTCCCGTAGCCGCCTAAAATTCGCGTCCGAAGATACCAGGTCGCAATAGTATACCGGTCCGTCTTCTTGTCTTACAATCCCATCCATCATCTTGCGCCTCAGTTCCTCATACAGTGGACACTCCCATAAAACATGATGCATATCCTCGTCCACACTGGAGTCACAGTAGCATGTACTCACCTCACATAGCCTCATGTCAAACAATCTCTTTCTGAAGCAGCCATGACCGGTCAGTAACTGAGATGTTTCATAATCCGGCTCAACCCAAGTTGCCATGAGCCGAGCCGCCACGTCCGGGAAGAATCGATGCAGTTCCCTACCCCTTTCCGAGGCATTCCACCTGTCCTGACAGGTGCCGACCACTTGGTCCCAGATCTTGCATTTCACCACCGCTAACTCATCCTTGGACGCGGACTGCGTGCGCGCTTCGCCTAGTCTGCCAGCACGGATGACCTCGAGGTCAGCCGGGAGTACACCGGCTAGCACCGAGGGGGCGGAGGAGCTCGTTGAGCGGTACGCATTGGTCAGAAGGATCAAGGCTAGCCTATTTTGCCGAAGCAATTTGTCGCCCGCTCCCCAATCGACACCGCATGCTGCGCGAACGATACACTTGAGTCGATCACCACTCCCAAAACCGTGGTTGATGTGACACTACGAATCGAGGCGCCACCGAACCTGATGGTAGGCGGACGCTGGAGTCTCCCCCTTAGCGTCATAAGCCACGATCTCAACCCCCCGGGGTAGTGGCAGCCGAAGCAAGTCGTCCAGCAGTACATTCCAGAGCGTGGGTCCCAGCACCGATCCCTGCGGGCAACCCATCGTTGCAGTCTTCCACTCGACATGGTTTCCCACGAAGATCCCGACGCGCCTATCGACGAAGTAGCTCGCCAACATAGAGTATATGTTGCACGGGCATCCCTCCCGTTTGGCCTTGAAGAGAATCATAGGCCACCATGCGTTGTCGAAGGCCCCAGAAATATCCAGAAAAATCGCCTGTACGTACTTCGAGCTAATACTCCTTGCAATGTTAATGAGTCGCAGCAATGCAGACTCAGTCGACCTACCTCGAGTGAATCCATGCTGGCAGTCCGACAGCTCCTGGGTGATTTGCGGGGCGCCCCTGAGCATGACACGTTCTAAAATTTTTCCAAGTATGGGTAGCAGAGTGATGGGGCGGTACGCTTTCGGATCGGTAAGCGGCTTACCGTTGCCCTTGGGCAAGACGAGCAGCCTACCGTCCTTCCAAACGCCCGGAAAAGTTCCCTCTTTAACGCACCTACTGAACACCTCGGTAAGATCTCGCGACGCCGCACGCCAGACATGCTTAACGATGCGCGCGGAGATGCCATCAATTCCCGGAGCAGTGTTGGGGAGGTCCCTGATTATGCATTCAAGTTCCCGAGCCGGCAGAGGAGGCGCAACTGCTCCTGAGGGTGAACATGCCGCCACCACACGCATGGGTGGTCTGTGATAGTCCGTGTCCTTGGAGGAGTCGTCTTCCGGACACAGACCATGCAACAGACTATGCATGGCACCACGCACATCCCCAGCATAACCTTCTGCATATTTCGTGCGGTTAATTACGTTGCGTGGAGGGCGAACCCTCCCGCTCGCGGCACGGTAAGCCAGTCCCCAGGAGTCCTGATTACCGGATTCTGCTATTTTGCGGTAATAATCTAGTTCCGCCTCCTCCATGGCTGCCCTATACTCACTCCTAGCACTATGGATTTCCGCTCTTGCATCCTCTTCCACTTGTCCACCCCGTTTACGGGTCGCCTGCCATAGTCTTCTGGCACGCAAATTCTCCTTCCTAAGCCTATCTACTTTTGTTGTCCACCATTCATAGCCATTATCCTTCGATATCTCACGGACTACACCCAGGCATTCTTTCGCCACGCTTACTATTATACCTGTGAACTGCAAACATACCTCGGATGCAGGCCTGTTCCATTTCATACGTCCCATACATTCATGGACTTTGGACTCAAATAGTTCCCAGTTCCCACCACGGTCCCGATATTGCGTAAGCGTCATTCTAGACAGCTCAGCGCATGGAGCAGATGAGCCTGAGCTCGCCACACAGAAGGTGATCAAGCGGTGATCGCTAGTGCTGGCTCCCTCATGGACTCTCCAGTCACAGATTTGTAGACCCCTCGAGTGGATGGTTACATCAATGTTCGACTCCCCATTGGTAGAGTGAAAGGTGGAAGGTTGATCTTCCACGTTGGCAACTAGTAGGTCGCGGGCAAGAATAAACACTTCCATAGCCTGGCGTCTACGTAAGGCCTCAGGGCCTCGGCCGTGAAGTTGCCTTGGTGCCGAGTGCCATAATGGGGAGTGTGCGTTGGAGTCTACACAGACGATCACCTTCTTGCCGCGTAGGTGGTCTAGGACCCGCCCAAGCTGGTCCAGATGTGGTTCTATGTCATCGCTGTACTGCAAGTAGGAGGAGATGATATAAATACCCCCCCCTCCAACATCCAGGTGACAGACGAGACAGTGAGTCGTGGACAGATGGTATAGTATAGCACAGGGTAGGTCAAGGCGCGGCAAATAAACACCAGCTTGCGCGCGGGTGCCTCACTGCAGGATGCTAGTGGCTTCTGAGGGCATGGTAAACTGTTCTTGAATAAGAACAGCGTCCAGCTCAAAATCCCACGATAAGGCTGGGAGCTCCCTGGTGGCGAGCTCTCCCCCCCCCCAGGTTTATCTGTCCTATTCTAGTGACTCTTGACCTATCCATAGTAGGTAGTTGCGATAAGTCTCCTTTCTGCGTTTTGCCTTGCCGGGCAGTCCCCAGAGGCAGTGGGATGCGTGTTGGCTAGGGGGTGGCTGAACTTGTGACACGTGGCGCATTTTGAGGTTGTGGAGGCACAAGCTTCCTTATTGTGCCCCTCCTTCCCGCAGTTGCCGCACACTACCTCCTTGGAGCGGCACAGCTTTTCCGGATGCCCGTAGAGGTGGCATCTCCTGCAGCATGTGACCTCGGCATAGTCCTCGACGGTAACCACTTCCCATGCTATGAATAGGCGTTCTTTGGCCACTAGCGCTGTCTGTAGAGCGGGGGAGCACGCCATCACTACGGTAGTCCTATTACCGCCCCTCTTTGATTTTTTAAACGCCATTCTGGATTCCTTTTTTAGCCTCTCTAGTGGCCAAGAAGAGTCATCCCTGAAGTTTTGGTCGTGGACAGCGACAATTACTTCTTCAAATTTCGGGTCCCCTTCAATGTTCCGAAGCGCTACTAAGGGGGACCTCTGTTTGGCGTCTCTGACTTGAAAGTAGATAGGGACAAACCCACCACCAACCCATGGTCCTACCCGCCCTTTGGGCATACGGACCGAATCGTCGGAGACCGCACGGTACTTGCGTTTCTTGGATTGAATTCCTGCTCTTTCCCTGTGCGGTTTCTTGAGTCCTACAAATCTATATCCTGTCCCTTCTATGTCAACTCTCCCCTTTCTGGGGCTTGACGACACACAGCTAATTGATCGGAGGGGCAGTCAGGTTCTGATCCACACGGAGCTGCCTGCGTTTGGCTTCCAACGCCGGGGCAGCTCCTCCTGGCGAGAGAACACGTTTGGATGTAGTTGTTCTGGAGTCACCAGGCGCTTCCTGTACAGCTCTTTCCTCATCGCCAATACCAGGTCCTTTTGGGGGCGATACTGCAGTTAGTATGTACTCGTACGCCGCCCTAGCCATGCGTAGCACGTCCTGGGAAGGAGACCCAGGGGGTGCAGGAAGGCTGTCCAGAGAATCTTCATTGTCTGCGACTCTTATACCCGGCTGAGGGGGAGTCCTTAGAATGGAGCCACGAGGCCGGAAAGGATCCGGGTCTTTGCTCGGGGTCACTCATTTTTATTTTTCGTCGCAAAAAGAAAAGAAATAAAAATAAAAATAAAATAATTAAATAATAAAACTAAAAGAACAATTTATAGTTAAAAAGTCAAATGAGTAAATATTGTCTATGGAGGCAAGCGCTGGCAACACTGAGTTGACAGTGCAACTGTCAACCGTCTGACGTTGACCACGTGCCTAACCTATAATAATAAGCACGCGTGTAACAGCACGTGCTTAACCTAACTAACCTAACTTATTACTAATTCAAAGTATATATAAAATAAGTAAATATAAAAAAAAGTTAATATAAAAATAAGTAAATATAAAAAAAAAAAGAATTACTGTGAAAGGCATAACTGTCAACAGAAAATCAAATAATAGGTGCAATAACAACAAAAACAAAAAGTGTACATTACCGCGCGGTGGGCACAAGGTATTCACAAGATATTTAAAATAACACAAAATAAAAACAGTATGATCACTTATTATACACTAAATAATAAAACTATAATAAACACTATAAAGGAAGTAAATATCAGCAACGAATGTTGAAGGTAAAAACACTACGGAGCGACACGTCCAAACGGTACGGTACGGCGGTCGGCACCGAAGTAGATAGGGACAGCGGGAATCTCGTTAATCCATTCATGCGCGTCACTAATTAGATGACGAGGCATTTGGCTATTTACGCCGCATGCGATCGCCCCGTAATCGGTGATCACGCCCCCATAACGAGGCATACCCGGGAGTACCAAATCGCCCTCTAACTCCCATAGCGTTGGGTACGGCATTTTACACTTGGTGGGCTAGTCTTTTAAGTTAATGGCAACAGAGGGCCTCGCAAAACAAAAGTTACCGCGAGAGGTCCAAGGACATCGGGTGTGTCGAAACCCGCTCCACAGGACCCCTGTTACTCAGTCCCGCGCTCCAGATGTGATCAAGCTCGTCATCTGGTTGAATCTGGTTCAGTTCATGTGACCCTCTCAAAACAAGGCACGGGATCAACCCGTATACTGACTTTTCAAGCCCCAGGAGCGTCTGCATCTCCCGAAGGAAAGCAGCGCTCCAGACACCACGCCAAGAGATGGTGCAGGATGTCGCCCGGACCCTCTCCGCAGGTAATCCTAGTCTGTCTGCAACCTTCTCGACTAGTTCAACGTTACTCCCGTATTTCCTACATTTGTTCCGATGAGCGTCGTCGAGGGATCGCTGACCCGAGACTACTTGTGTGTCCAGGATGACCCCCCCTCCTCCCTTAGACGCGATGATATCGGACTTGCGGAACCCAAGTGAGGTGGCGAATCTTGGCTCCAATTTGACACTCCAGCCCCTCTTGGTCATCGCCTCAGCGACAACGCTCGTGACTAAGTCAAGGCGTTTGATGCGTCCGCCGTGTGTACTGTCGCACTGCTGGATTATATGTGCTGTCGTTTCGCTCTTCATACATCCACAGCGGCGGGAGTAACTATGACTCTCTTACACTTAACATCACCGCCGTTGTTAACCTGGTTAACGTGAGACACATATGGCGAATCCCTAACGGGATGGTAAGTGGAGCGCAGTTGCTCACGGCCTGATGGTAACACACGTTTCTCTGGCGCGCCAGCTAGTCAGAGGGAGGTGGAGATTGCATCATCAAGACGGCAAGGGAAGAGTGTCCTAAGGGACGCGACGCCAACTCCTACCCACAGCCTGCTCGGGGCGCCGCTGCTACAGCTGAAGTGGGGGAGGGGGACTTTACCAGAAAGCAACTCATTGGCAGCTGTTGCGGGTTGCGAGGTCTCCTGGTAAAATCTTTAAACAATTTTGAGGCTATACACATATTCCAATATATTCATCGTCGACATCACTTGTGATGATGACGGGGGATAAAGTGGATCCTGGTTCCTCTTCGGAGTGTGGAGCACTTTGGCATCAAAGGTGCGAGCCAGGTTTGGTTGGGTATAGGGATATACCCAATAGTCCCAAAGGGGGTAACCCTGAAGGCAAATGTGGAGGCTGCTCCAAAGGAGGTGAAGCGGAGGTGGCGCGAGGAGGAAGTGCTTCTTCTGGCGAAAACCGAAGTGAAGCTTACCAGGAGTTTGGGAAAATGTACGGGTAGAGACCTGCATGCCCAACTGCACAGCTCGCTAGGACGCTCGAGGCAGTAAAGGGAAAGCGAAGGGGGGCGGACTACAAAAGGTTGGTGGAAACCTTCCTGGAGGAAACGCCCACTCCGGAGCCATCACCTACGGCAAGCGGGTGCCCAAGTCCGACCCACTTATGGTGGCGCAGCCAACGGACGTCAAGGATGATGGTGCATCCAAAGTCGCGCCGCCCGCTGATGAACCGAATACCGCTGTCGAGGTGCTGCAGATCAGTCCGAACGCAGAGCGGACTTTGGTTAGGCTACTTTAGGTAGCCGAGAGGCGAAGAAAGCGCTGCGGGCTGGGAGCCAAGACCGCGAGGCGCCTCCACCCAATTACTGGACTTGACGGATTAGCGCTAGAGAAGTTGTCTAGCAAAAAACGGAGGAGGATAGAGTATGCAAGGGTACAAGATCTGTTCAGGAAGAGTACAGGTCGCATAGCCAATGAAATCGTATCCGGCCAGTGTCGGGGGCTGAAGCACAACCTCAAGGAGTTGGAAGCCTATTGGCGACCGGTCCTGGAGCAAGTGTCGGATGCTCCCGGCCCCACAGTAGAATTCTTGCAGGCCGTGAGGCAGACTAAGGGTGCTGGGGAGGCGAGCTATGATCCGTTATGGCAGCCAATCTCGGTTGACGAGATCAAGGCGGCCAAGTGCGACCTGGAATCCGTGCCAGGAACGGACGGAATACGTGCGGATGAGTGGCGATCAGTTCCGATTCCCGGGAAAGCAGAATTATTCAACTCTTGGTTGACAACTGGCGAGATACCTGAACCGCTTAGGCAATGTCACACAATCTTTGTGCCTAAAGTTGACGCACCTAAGCAGCCGAGTGATTACCGGCCGATTTTGATCACGTCGGTACCACTCCGACACCTCCATTCAATCCTGGCACGCAGGTTGCTGGATTGCTGTCCTCCCGACACGAGGCAGAGGGGTTTTATTCATACGGACGGAACCCTCTAGAACACTGCTGTTCTCCATGCAGTGTTGGGGGACAGTAGGAGGAAGCTGCGGGAGTGTCACGTGGCAGTCCTCGATTTCTCTAAGGCGTTCGACACTGTGCCCCACAAGGCACTTGTTGAGCTCCTGGGGGCGCGAGGATTATCAAAGGGATTCTGCGATTATATGGCTCGTTTGTACAATACGGCAACCACCACCTTAGCCGTCAATGGTCAATATAGCCAGCCAATTAAAGTGGGAAAAGGGGTGCGCCAAGGTGACCCGCTATCACCGGTGCTGTTCAACCTGGCTATGGACATTATCCTGGCTTCCTTGCCCAAGGGAGTCGGTTATGGGCTGGGTGAGAAAATCTCGGCTCTGGCCTATGCCGATGACCTGGTCCTCCTTGCGGGGTCCAGGGTGGGAATGCAGGAGTCCATAGACTGTGTGGTGCGCACCGGGGAGACGCTGGGTCCCTTTGTCAACCGGAGCAAGAGCTCTGTTTTATCGATGGTACCTGACGGCCACCGCAAGAAACACCACTTTCTTACAGAGAGTTTCTTCTCGGTTGGTAAGAAAAAGCTCCGGCAGGTGGAAAGACGGGTCAGCGATCCCTCGACGACGCTCATCGAGACAAACGTAGAAAATATGGGAGTAACGTTGAGTTAGTCGGGAAGGTTGCAGACAGACTAGGACTAGGATTCTGGGGCTTGAAATGTCTGTGTACGGGTTGATTCTGTGCCTTGTTAAAGAGGGGCGCACATAAACTGGACCAGGTTCAACCAGATGACGAGCTTGATCACATCTAGAGCGCGGGACTGAGTAACAGGGGTCCTGTGGAGCAGGTTCCTACACACCCGATGTCCTTGGACCTCTCGCGGTAACTTTTGTTTTGCTAGGCCCTCTGTTGCCATTAACTTAAAGGACTAGCCCACCAAGTGTAAAATGCCGTACCCAACGCTATGGGAGTTAGAGGGCGATTTGGTACTCCCGGGTATGCCTCGTTATGGGGGCGTGATCACCGATTACGGGGCGATCGCATGCGGCGTAAATAGCCAAATGCCTCGTCGTCTAATTAGTGATGTGCATGAATGGATTAACGAGATTCCCGCTGTCCCTATCTACTGTTATGCCTTTTACAGTGATTTTATTCTCTTTTTATATTTACTTATTAACATTGATTTAGTAATAAGTTAGGTTAGTTAACAGTAGGTCAACGTCTGACAGTTGACAGTTGCACTGTCAACTCAGTGTTACCAGCGCTTGCCTTCATAGACAATATTTACTCATTTGACTTTTTATCTATAATTTGTTGTTTTTACTATTCTATTTTTTTCTTTTTTAGTTTTATTATTTTATTTTTATTTTTATTTTTTTTCTTCTTTATTTTTTTGTGACTAAATATAAAAATGAGTGACCCTGGCAAAGACCTGGATCCCTTCCGGCCTCGTGGCTCGCTTTTAAGGACTCCCCCCCAGCCGGGTATAAGAGTCGCAGACAACGAAGAAACTCTAGACAACCTTCCTGCACCCCCTGGGTCTCCCTCCCAGGACGTGCTGCGCATGGCTAGGGCGGCGTACGAGTACGTACTAACTGCAGTATCGCCCCCAAAAGGACCTGGTATTAGCGACGAGAGAAGAGCTGTACAGGAAGCGCCCGGTGACTCCAGACCAAGTACATCCAAACGTGTACTCTTGCCAGGAGGAGCTGCCCCGGCGATGGAAGCCAAGCGCAGGCAGCTCCGTGTGGACCAGTACCTGACTGCCCCTCCAACTACCCCTGGTACCACCTACGGCACCCCTGTCTCCTCGGAGGATGAGGATCCAGTGGAGGAGGACTTGGACCAGGCATCGACTAGAAAATTGTTAGCACTGGCAAACGCTGCTGGCCGCTCGATCTCCAGGGTTGCAGGAGGACAGACGTCGAAACTCAACAAGACTGATCTGGCAACAATCAATGAGGAGTTGCAAACTCTGCTGGAGATTGTAGGCCACTGCTGCTTGGTTTTAGAAAAACAGCAGGCGCTCTTAGCAGCAGGCGACTCCTGCTCCGAGGCAGCCGAGCGCGCAAGGGCCTTGGAGAAGTAACGTGCCAGACGTGCTGAAGCTGATGCCGAGCGCGCCAGAGCAGCTGCAACTGGAACACGGTCTCCTACTCTAAGGCTTTGAAGAGGGCACCAAAGCCCCCTCCCCCTAGAAATCCCCCCCCCCCATCGGCTGCCACCCTGGCCATTTATCCAGCTGAGGGCTCTTCCATCCCCGTCATCAGAGGACACTAAAATGGCTCTGAAAAAGTGCATCACCCCAGCAGCCATTGGGGCGCAGATTGTGGGCCTACGCAGGGTGGCGAACTCTGGATTTGTTCTGAGAACGGCGACAGAAGTGGCGGCTAAAAAAATTAAGGAAGCAATTCCAAAGGTTCTTCAAGTTAGAGACGCCAAACAAAGGTCCCCCTTAGTGGCGCTCCGGAACATTGAAGGGGACCCGAAATTTGAGCAAGTAATCGTCGCTGTCCATGACCAAAACTTCAGAGATGACTCTTCTTGGCCACTAGAGAGGCTGAAAAAGGAACCCAGAGTGGCATTTAAAAAATCAAAGAGGGGCGGCAATAGGACTACCGTAGTGATTGCGTGCTCCCCCGCTCTACGGACAGCGCTAGTGGCCAAAGAGCGCCTATTCATAGGATGGGAAGTGGTCACCGTCGAGGACTATGCTGAGGTCATATGCTGCAGGAGATGCCACCTTTACTTGCATCCAGAAAAGCTGTGCCGTTCCAAGGAGCTGTGCCGGCAACTGCGGGAAGGAGGGGTACAATAAGGAAGCTTGTGCCTCCACATCCTCCAAATGCGCCAAGTGCCATAAGTTTAGTCACCCCCTAGCTAACACGCAACCCACTGCCTCTAGGGACTGCCCAGCAGAAAGGAGACTTATCGCAACCACCCACTATGGATAGGTCAAGAGTCCCAAGAACAGGACAGATAAACCTGGGGAGGGGGAGAGCTCGCCACCAGGGAGCTCCCAGCCTTATCGCGACTGGATACGTGACTGGAGATTCCATGAGGGAGCCAGCACCAACGATCACCGCTTGATCACCCTCTGTGTGGCGAGCTCAGGCTCATCTGCTCCATGCGCTGAGCCGTCTAGAATGACGCTTACGCAATATCGGGACCGTGGTGAGAACTGAGAACTATTTAAGTCCAAAGTCCATGAAAGTATGGGACGTATGAAATGGAACAGGCCTGCATCCGAGGTGGCGTGGCGAAAGAATGCCTGGGTGCAGTCCACGAGAGATCTGTTATATGCGAACCCTGTATTAATAATTGCCCATCCCTAAAACTGACGCTATCGCGTCAGCTAGATCATGTATCCTGAGTATCTTATTCTTTATTATTCAGTCAGTCTCTGTTTCTATTTCATACAGAAAGGTTGCCTAAAGATTTCTAAGTCCTTTCTATTTCTAATAAATGAACTTTAATTAAAATAAATCTTTTTTTTTTTAAACGTAAACGAAATTTACGGTATAACATTTTGGTGGCAGCGGAAAGGGATTTTAAAAATCCCTGGAACGTCTTAGTGAACTTTAAAATAAATAAATAAATAACTCAAAGTTAAAAGTGAATTTTATTAACAATTTGTGAAAGTGTATTGTGTTCACAAGAATTCGAGATTATTTTTACGTTTGGGCTTCCCGTCGCACCTGCAGTAATCCGATATGGCGCTTATCAAGACCACCGTGGCGTTGTGCATTATGTGAGTCTGGCTTTAGATACAAATTCCATTCTAAATATAAACGGACAATAAAATATTTTTTTTTATTTATTCAATTTCTTTGTGACATTTCTTTTATTTTAAATATTAATTACTACATATATGCAATTTAGTTGTTTAATTTTAATAACATAAAATTAATCATAGTTTTTATTTGTTAATAACAATGGCAGAATCCAAAGTGCCCAAAATTATTAAAAGCGATTCATTGCAAGTTCCATATCCTGTAGAATTACCGTTGGAATCTAAAGACGACAAACCGTTAAATTCTTTATAACAAAAAAAACAAAAAGTAAAAAAAAAATATCTTAATACCGGAAATGGATTTAAGCATCCTTTTAAAATTCATAAAACCCTATGACGGGTGTAGGGAAACTTTAAATTCATTTATTATTAATTGTAATAATGCTTTCAATTTAGCTTCCGACTGGCAAAAACCAATTTTGTTTAAATTTATTTTAAGCCAATTATCTGGCAAAGCTGAAGCAACATGCTCCATTAAAGATTTTAGTTCATGGGAACAATTAAAAGAATTTTTAAAGACTCAATTCAGTCAAAGGAAACACTATACACACTTGTTTACGGAATTGCAGGAATGTAAACAAGAGTCAAACGTGAATGTTAGTCAATTTTCTTTACGAATTGAAACTTGCTTGCCTCAGTTACTGACAGAAATATCTCTAAATTCGACAAAGATAAAAGAAATCCCAGGCCAAGTAGCGGCAATGGAAGATCTTGCTCTCCACCACTTTACAATGGGCTTACATCCAAGAATATCAATGTTAGTTAGGTGTAGAACCCCTAAAAATTTAAATGATGCCATAAATATAGCTATTTCTGAAGAACGTGTACATCAAAATCTTTTTAAAAGAAATGACACAACCTCTAGGTATAATAGTAAGCCTTTGCAGCCTAAGCGATTAGGTGGTAACTTTAATAATTATTCACAGAAGTTTCTTGAAACTCCCAAGCCTCTCACTTATAGAAATCCTAACCAAACTCCTCCTAAAGTATGTAATTACTGTAAAAATATAGGCCATACAATAGAAAATTGTAAAAAACGAGAGTATAACAACAAATACTATGGTAGACCTTCCACTTCTAGACCTCAGCAAATGGTAAACTACTCTCAGGTAATGTCAGATGACGGTCGCGATGAAGTCAACGACGTAAAAAACTAGTTGATGTCTCACAACGGTGTCGTGTGAGACGTCAGAACAATAAAACGGGCACCAATCCATTAATTAAACCTAATAATACCACTGTATCTTTCAAACCCCCTGAATCTTCTGAATCCTCTAAACTCTCTGAATCAACTAAAGTTGCTAAATCCACTGTTTCTCAATTAAATTCTAAATCACCTAAGATCACTGAATCTATTGAAGTTAACCAACCCTCTGTATCTGCTAATTCCGTAACTTCTACTAAATCTGAAATGAAAATTTTTGAAATTACATCTAATCCAACAATGATATTATTGCCACATGTTCTTATTCAGACGTCTCTATCTAAGATGCCCTTATCATTGTTAGTCGATTCCGGATCCTCAATAAGTCTTATTAAATCTAGTTGCATTCAAAACACTCCAAAACTTACTAAAGAAATTGTAAATTTAAAAGGAATTGATCCCGTAGAAGAATGCACTCAAACAATGGGCTATTTTAATCTTAAAATGCACTTCTCTAAATCTCCGCGAAAATTTATTTCTTACAAATTTCACGTAGTAAAGGACATCAATTTACCTTATGATAGAATAATTGGTTCTGACATGTTAAATCATTTTAAATGTAACATAGATTACAATAAAGATATCCTTACAATAGATGATAACTATGTTAAACTTCAATTTCGTGTATCAACTTACATTATTCCCCCTCGATGTGAAATGATAATAGAAAGTTCCGTAAAAAATCCTGAAACTGAGGAAGGCTTTGTTTTAGACGAAAATATTTCTGATACGTTATTAGTAGCTAACTGTTTCGTTAAAGTTAAAGATAATAATAGAATTAACGTCTCTGTCATAAATACTTCAGAAACTTACGTCACTCTCAATTCTAATCTTAATTTATTAATAACTCCTAAACCCAAATCTACCGAGTCCCTGAAACACACTTTTCAAACAAAAAAAAAAAGTATAATCAATTGATTATACTGATTCCTCAGAACAAATAAATACATACCACAGAACTCAATCTGTCCTGAACCAACTTAGAGTATCACATCTTAATTCTGAAGAAAGAATTTCCCTTTTTGAACTTTGTTCTGAATACTCTGACATATTCCACCTACCCGGAGAGCTATTAACTTGTACAACGGCTATTAAACATGAAATAAAAACTCATTCTGAAATCCCAATTCATACTAAATCTTATCGTTTCCCCGAGGTACACAAAGCTGAAGTACAAAAACAAACCGAGACAATGCTCGAACAGGGTATAATTGAACCTTCAAACTCTCCTTGGTCTTCTCCTATTTGGGTAGTCCCAAAAAAAATAGATGCTTCCGGTGAACTAAAGTGGCGGGTAGTTATTGATTACCGAAACTTAACGACATTACAATAGGTGACACTTATCCAATTCCCCAGATTAATGAAATTCTAGACCAACTGGGAAACAGCAAATATTTCTCCACATTAGACCTGGCATCAGGATTTCATCAAATTCCTATGAACCCATCTGATGCAGCTAAAACCGCTTTTAGCATACCCCAAGGTCTTTATCAATTTACTCGTATGTCTTTTGGCCTTAAAAATGCTCCAGCCACATTCCAGCGTCTAATGAATACTGCTCTTTTCGGACTTCAAGGCATCCGATGCTTTGTTTATTTGGACGATATAGTTATTTATTCTCATGATTTACAATCCCAGATAGAAAATTTAAAATTAGTTTTTCAAAAACTAAGACAATTTAATCTTAAGCTTCAACCAGATAAATGCGAATTCTTAAGAAGAGAAGTAGGTTATCTAGGACATATTATTACCAAGGAAGGGGTAAAGCCTAACCCAGACAAAATCAAAGGGGTGATGCAATTCCCGATACCATCGTCACCTAAAGATATTAAGTCTTTTCTAGGCCTCGTATCATATTATCGACGCTTCATTCCAGATTTTTCCAAAATTGCCAAACCATTAACTTCTCTGCTATGGAAAGATACTACTTTTAAGTGGGAAAACGAACAGCAACTTGCTTTTGACTCATTGAAACATAAACTAACAACAGCTTCTATACTATGTTACCCAGACTTTACTAAACCATTCGTATTGTCATGTGATGCATCAAACTATTCCATTG
The DNA here is from genome assembly GCA_037178615.1 of Dione vanillae. Lineage (NCBI taxonomy): Eukaryota > Metazoa > Arthropoda > Insecta > Lepidoptera > Nymphalidae > Dione > Dione vanillae. The sequence continues at coordinate 3,468,624 of JAZFAU010000304.1, read as the reverse complement.
CGGTAGTCTTATCACAAGGCCAAATCGGCAAAGACAAACCTATTGCTTTCGCCTCACGAACACTAAACAAAAGCGAAAGTAATTATAGTACAACGGAAAGAACTCTTAGCGATTATTTTCGGCTGTAAAACTTTTCGTCCTTATTTATACGGTAGAAAATTCGAAATTATTACCGATCATCGACCTCTAAAATGGTTATTTAACTACAAAGATCCCAGCAGCAAGCTTCAAAGGTGGCGACTAAAACTTGAAGAGTTCGACTACGAAATAACGTATCGCAACTGAACTACGACGCACTCTCTCGTTACTCCGTTAATCCAATTTATCCTGAAAACACTCCTAATCCAGACAACAATGCTAATTCTCTTGACTCAATTACCAATTTCGGGGAAATGAATCTTAATCCACAGAGTAATGATCTAAATCTCAACTTTTCTGATCTCGAAATTCCATTTTTGGATCCTTCCCCACAGACTGATCCTTTACTAATTCCTCCCATAGAAACTACTGTTACTCAGGAAAATCCACCTTCACTAGTTGAACACCCTTCTATTCCTAATACTGCTGTTCCAAGTCTTACTCCTGAATTTCTTAAGTCCTCAAATCCGGAACCTTCAAATCCTCTTATCACTACTCCACAACAAGGAAATTTACCACAGTCATGTGACAACAATGAAATTACACTAAACTCTCCTACTAATCTACGTACTTCAGGAAAGAATAGTACTTCAAAACCAACAAAATTTAACGCTGAATATTCAAAATTTATTAAGAAAATAGCTCATAAGTCAACACAATACGATACTAAAATTATTGAGAAAAATGAATCATTACACATTCAAAATTTGACCAATGTGAGTCTGTTGACGAAATAATATCGATATTTTACACTTTATTTGAAAAATCTATTGATATATTTGTACCGTTTTCTAAGCACAAATGTAAAAATTTTCCAGCTTGGCTTCCTAATAGATTTATTAAACGATTAAACGAAAAAAATAAAATAAAACAACGATATAAAATATATAAGAATCCCATGGATGAACTAACACTTCAGTTGTTAAGCAAACATTGTAAAAAATTAGCATCAGAATCTTTTCAAACATATATTTCTAACACTGAAAGAAATATTCAAAAAAACCCAAAATACTTCTTTAATTTTGTTAAAAAGTGTCGTAAACACTTAAGTAATTATCCTACTTCAATAACTAATGATACAATTACTGCTAGTAACGGGGAAGATATTTGTAATCTCTTTGCTCAATATTTTTCATGTGTATATAATTCTGATTCACATTTTAATGAACAAAATGCATTAAGAAATGGTAACGATATTCAAAAGGATAATAATCCGTTATCCAGTATAGAAATTTTTGAAAAGAAAATTCTCGATAAACTAAAATCCCTTGATATATCAAAAGGCGCTGGTTCAGATAATATTCCATCACTGTACATTGTTAATTGTGCAAATAATCTGTCATTGCCACTCTTTTGCTTATATAATAAATCACTTTAGACGGGAATATTTCCTGCAAAATGGAAGGAAGCTAGAGTCGTACCCGTGCATAAGCAAGATGACGAGACTCTGGTAAAAAGTTATCGTCCAATATCCATACTATCTCATTTTGCTAAAATATTTGAAGATCTTTTATGTCCTATTATAAACTTTCACTTTAAGCCTTCCTTAATAGATCAACAGCATGGATTTATAAAGGGCAGATCAACTATAACAAATCTTGTAACTTTTACCGATACCTTGATTCAGGCGATTGATAAGCGATTGCAGATTGATGCAATTTATACAGATCTGAGCAAAGCTTTTGATCGTGTACCACACAATATTTTATTGGGGAAACTAGCCGCCTATGGTTTTGTAGGACCTATATTAGGATGGTTTACGTCATATTTAAAAGGTCGTTCCTTTTATGTTGTATTGAATGGGTACAAGTCAAGTTCTAAAGACATCTTATCAGGGGTACCTCAAGGGTCCCACTTGGGCCCTATTCTTTTTAATATATTTTTTAATGATGTCGTTGTATGTTTTAAAAACTCTACTCCGTATATTTTTGCTGACGACCTTAAATTTATTAGAGCTGTTGGTACGTTAGATGAATCAGTTCTTCTGCAAGGGGATATCAATCGTCTAGTCCAATGGTGCAATGATAATGGAATGAGTATTAATGTAGCCAAATGTAGACATATTAAATTCACACGAAATTTCCGCCCATTTTGTTCAGCATATACCATCAATGAACAAAATCTTAAAGAAGAAGATTCACTCGAGGTAGGTCGACTGAGTCTGCACTGCTGCGACTCATGAACATTGTAAGGAGTAGTAGCTCGAAGTACGTACAGGCGATTTTTCTGGATATCTCTGGGGCCTTCGACAACGCATAGTGGCCTATGATTCTCTTGAAGGCCAAACGGGGGGGATGCCCGTGCAACATATACTCTATGTTGGCGAGCTACTGCGTCGATAGGCGTGTCGGGATCTTCGTGGAAAACCATGTCGAGTGGAAGGCTGTAACGATGGGTTGCCCGCAGGGATCGGCGCTGGGACCCACGGTCTGGAATGTACTGCTGGACGACTTGCCTCGGCCGCCACTACCCCGGGGGGTTGAGATCCTGGCTTATGCCGATGATGTGACCATTCTGGTTAAGGCGGAATCCCGGGCAAGCGTAGAGGCCAAGGCATCTACCGTTCTTGAGCTTGTCGATGATTGGGGGACCAGAAACCGTTTTGGCTTCTCCCCCTTAAAATCATCTTCGATGACGCTAAAGGGGAGACTCCAGCGTCCGCCCACCATCAGGTTCGTTGGCGCCTCGATTCGTAGTGTCACATCAACCACAGTCTTGGGAGTGGTGATTGACTCGAGTCTATCGTTCGCGTAGCATGCGGTGTCGATCGGGGAGCGGGCGACAAATTGCTTCGGCAAAATATCTAGAGTGTCGGCAAACTCTTGGGGAAGAAGACACAGAACTCTAAGAGTTCTGTACATTGGCACATACATAGCTACGATAACGTATGCTGCGGTATGTTGGTACGAGCGAGTTTTATTATTTGGTGTTGAAGAAAAAGAGCATAATTATAAAGAATTATGTGACAACATTCTTACAATTTTTAAAATGTATTTAAAGATAGACTGAAAGACTAGAAGAAAAATTGAGATCTTACGAAAGAAACAATTATTGGCTGAAACGAAACTTTATATCAAAGAAGATTATCCGCCAAAATTTTTAAAGAAGAGAAAACAACTGAATGATAAGCTCAGAGAAGAAAGAGATAAAGGAAATAGAGCATTTCTTAAATATGATAAACTAGTTGTATATCCTCAAAAAGAAACTATTTCAAAAAATTTTGAACAACGCAACAAGCGCAACCTTTCTGTAACTCCACCTTTTAAACAGAACAGAAGCAGTGTAAAGAAAAATACTTTACCGTGCTTACTGGAGGACGAAAAATAACCAAAACACATCGTCAAATGAAAAAAACTTGACTCCGGACCGTTCCTCAAATCAATACTTGATAAGTGAAGACGAATAGCAATTACAATCAGAACGCCCTCTTCCTCCCATCACTCTCCCACTACGGCCGGTCCCCGCGGGAGACTCTATTGACCAAAACCCTCTAGAGACAAAACTTAAATTTGAATCAAAATGTGAAAACGAACATCTTTATGTGGCTACATACAATGTTAGATCTTTATCATCCTACTCTCGTTTAATGGAATTAATTGAAGCCCTAGAGAATATAAAGTCTGACGTCATCGGTCTCGCGGAAGTAAGAAGACTAGGAACTTCAATAGAAGAGAATAGAAGAGAATGACAAATAGCATCAAAACTTCCGTTTACTTAGACAACGAGCAACTAAGTTACACCGACTCCTTTATCTATTTGGGAAAGCAAGTTTCATTCAGCAAACAAAGCAATGAGCAAGAAATTGAGAGGAGAATTACTATTACTTGGAAAAAGTTCTGGAGTTTAAAGGAAGTACTAAAAAGTGTGTTTATTCATATTTGCGCCGCCCCCTGCGATGACCCCCGCGCGGGTTGTTGTCTGAGTCTTTTGCGAACACCCCGCGCGAGTAGTAAAAAAGTGGCACGTGAGACGGCCGACGCGAGCGCACGTCCTTCCTCAATTGATATATTAATTAGCGGTGTGATTTTCCCTCAACCTTATCTGTTTTCTTTTTTGTGTTTTCCCCTCTTGATATTGAACCTGACAAAGACAAACCTACAAAAGATAATAGTCCAAGTAACCCTAAGTGAAGAAGACTAATGTGAAACATTCCATGGTGCCATGAACGCCCAGTGTTTGTGTTGTGAATTATGAAGATAAGGTACTGTACATTTTTATTATCCTAAGACTGACTATAAAGTAAATAATTAATATATAACATCCCCCTCAGCACGCTTCCACAATTGCGGCATTAACCCTACCCCCTACAATATACATTTTTTGGTAGCAGAGCTTAGTTTGCCTATCCTATTCAATATATATACAAAGTGATACGTCAATGAAGGTAAAACAAAAAGTCATGGACTATTGCATTCTGCCATCATTGTCATATGCCTGCCAAACTTGGAAATGTACATACCGGACAGAAACTAAAATTAGATCATGCCAAAGGAGCATGGAAAGAAATCTTACGAAAATTAGGCGTATACAAAAAATTCCTCATGGGCGAGGACTAAGGTTATCGATGCACTCGTTCACTCAAAGAAACTTAAATGGCGCTGGGCCGGTCATATAGCTAGATTAACTGATAATAGATGGACAAAAATATTGATTTCTTGGTCCGGACCAAGAGGCATAAAGGAAAAGAGGAAGGCCATTATCACGGTGGGCTGATAACATAGTGCAAGTAGCTGGTAAACATTGGATGAATACAGCATGTGATAGAAAGAAATAGCAAGCTCTAGAGGAGGCCTTCACCTTCGAGACGAGGGGTTCTTCTTAGTTGTACATAATGATAATAGAATCTTAGTTATATATATATATATATATATATATATATATATATATATATATATATATATATATATATATATATATATATATATATATATATATATATATATATATATATATATATATATATATATATATATATATATATATATATATATATATATATATATATATATATATATATATATATATATATATATATATATATATATATATATATATATATATATATATATATATATATATATATATATATATATATATATATATATATATATATATATATTTTATATATATTAGTTACAAAATTTGAAGATTTTTTAAGTTTAGTTATACGTAAATATTTCTGTTTAGTTAAGTATTCCATTGTATAATTAAGTAAGAAATATAAGGCTTTTTTATTTTTATTTTATTTATTTAAGTTAGTTAGGTTAAGTGTAACTCTAATAGCACGTGCTAACGTACACGCGGTTGCGCCTGACAGCCACGTGCTTAGTGACATTCATGACAGTGACATTCAAACGCCAACGGCTGACAACGACAACGGTTGTCAACGTCAACAATTGTCAACGTCAACAATTGTCAATCACCGGTGACAATGGGCAATAAGGCTAACGATGGCGAACGACGGCGAACAGCAAATCTTGGAGGAGAGGGGGCTAGCATCTCCGTTCACCAGAGGTGGACTTCGACGCACACCCCCACGAGGGTTCGGGACCGCAACTATAGTCCCAGCGGAGCTACCAACCTGTGGTGAGGGCCCTCCCACGTTACAGGGTTTAGTACACGGAGCGGAAATGGAGCACTCAGGCAGACAGGAGAAGCGTCCTTTGTCATCGCTAGAGCAGTTGGAGCAGGAGACAAAGCGCCGGCAACTTGCTCCTGCTGGGAAAGGTAGTCCGACCACAATGGATGTGGATCCTTTGGTGGAGGCATCTCTCAACGTGGTGCTGGGCCATGCCACGACCTTCACCAGGGGAATAATGGAGGCAGTAAGGTCAAAGACGTCAAAGCTGAATAAGGAGGAAATAGCCAACATCGGCGCCAACATGGAGCGACTGACCGCCATTGTGGGTCTCCTTGTGGCCAGAGTCACCACAGCAGAGAGTAAGTTAGCGGAGGCTCAAAAAAGAAGTACCAATAGCCAGCCACCATCAGTACATGAGGACCAATCTAACACGTACGCAATGAAGCTAAAGCTGGGACGAAGCCAGGAGGCCCGCGCTGTCCCAGTACGCCAGGGCCCGGCGGTGGCGGTATAACGGTCGGTTATATGTAGGTTAGGAGGTGGTTGAAGTTAACGACTACCTGGGTGTCACCTGCTGCATGAAATGTCAGCAATTCGGGCACCCAGAAAAGTACTGCAGGGCCAAAGCTGTGACCTGTGCGGGTACGTGGAATTTTCTTAATTCATTTCACGAACTCAGTTTGTTTTCTGCAGTGTTCTTGTTTAATCTTGGTATACAAGGGATAATAAGGTACTGTAAAACTTATTTTAACATTATTTCAGCAAGTATCGCTGAAACACCTCCACGTGCATAATCTAAAAGCACACGTGGAACGGGGCACGTGGTGCACTGTCACTGACAATCGACTTCCTGTTTGATAGCTGTCAAGCGGTGACAGTCGGGACTTGTGTTGGTGTTGCCACATTTTAAAATAATATTTACAGCACAGACAGATAAACTTAGTCTGTGGATGGCGGACGATGAGGAAGGAGGGGACTCGTTCCAGAGAGCGCTTGGGCGCTTTATGGAGGCGGACGAGGGAGTGGGCTTTGCCCCGCGGAAGTCCCTTGCCCGGACTCCACCCCAGGGGTTCAGCGCTCCGGTTGGTGGAGGTGAGGGCGGGGCTGAGGTGGAGAGAGGGCGGCCAATATCCCCGCCCTACGGTACGCCAAGTGCGGGGCCGGCCAAGAGGCCTCTCTCCTTCCCCTTGGAGATGCTCCTCCCCCGCAGCCAGAGGCGAAAGCGGCCAATAAGGCCACAGCAGAGCAGTGTGACGGGCGATTGGTACATCTCGGGGTGGCGTCGGTGGTGGACCTTACGGGTCTAGCCACTGCGGCGACCCAGGGGATCATGGAGGCGGTGCGCTCAAAAACGTCCCGCCTCAACAAAGATGAGGTGGCAGCGATCGGGGCGCATACGGAGCGCTTGAGTGCGGTAATTGCCCATATGGCGGTAAGGCTTGCGGCGGCCGAGGCTAAACTCTCAGTGCAGCCTCAGCCTGTTGCTATGCCTTCGCAGCCGGTGGCTTTGACTTATACTCACGCACTCAAGCTGCCCCAAGGTAGAGAACCCATTGATGGGTTCGCGCTGGAGATGGGTGCGCGCTCAGAGGGACCGGTTCTGGCAGTATATCCGTCGGATGAGAAGAAAGAGGAGCTTAAGTCGGCCGAGGACACCAAGGCCGAGCTTAAAAAAGCGATTGACCCGGCAAAGCTGTTTATGCAGGTGAGTCGGGTCCGTAAAGTGGGCAACGCAGGAGTTGTTGTGCAGACAACTTCCCAGGCAGCAGCAACCCGCCTCATGGAAGCGAAGATGCGGCAACCACTGGTCTGTTTTAACAGACTAGACGGCAACCCTTCTTACGAAGAGGTTCGAAGAGGACCAAAACTACCGGGAGGACAACACGTGGCCACTGACCAGGATCAAGAATGAGGCCAAAGGCGCATTTAAAAGGAAACGGGCACGTGGGGCTGCCACAGCGGTGGTCTTCACGTGCTCGGCTGCGCTTCGCGAATCCCTCTTGCAGAAGGACCGTGTTTTCATCGGTTGGCAAGCTGTTGAAGTCACTGACTACGTTGAGGTCACGTGCTGCAACAAGTGTCAGCAATACGGGCACCCTGAGAAGTTCTGTCGCTCGAAGGAGACGGTCTGTGGGCGATGCGGAACCTCTGGGCACAAGGCTGAGGAGTGCAAGGCGGAGTCGGGTTGCTGTGCGACCTGCAAGCGATTCGGTAAGAAAGGCAGCAAAACCCACAAGACCGCCTCAAGAGACTGCCCGGGGCGTATGTTCGCGGAAAAGAGAAGCGTAGAAATGACACACTATGGATAAAGTCATCCAAATAAGCGTTGGGCAGCTGAACTTACAAGGATCAGCAACGGCAACACAGAAGCTCCCGATCATATGCAAGACGCTGGAGTTGGATCTTGTGCTAGTCCAGGAGCAATATTGCCAGACCAGGACTCTTCAACACGGACCACATTCCAAAGCCGGCATCATGATATGCAACAAAAACCTTGCCGCCACATTCCTGAACCATCTCAGCAATGACCACTGCGCAGTCACCAATATTTGCCACCAGTCGCTCAGCATTTACGTTATTTCGTTGTACTGCCAGTACTCTCACGAGATTGCAGTACATCTGGAGCACTTGACACGCGTCTTGGACAAACTCGCAGGAGAAAGCGTACTGGTGGGTGTGGACAGCAATGCCTATTCCCCGCTGTGGCAATGTGAACCCAGACAATATGTGGGAAGAGGACCAAACACGGAATACAGGAAGACCTAAATAGAGAGCCTAATCCTAGGTCTTCCTAGGATTCGTAGGACTCGTAATTCACAATGTGGAAAGACAACCTCCAACTTTCTCGGGACCAAACGGACACTCGAACGTGGACCTCACCCTATCAAATCGGAAGGTCAAAGTGTCACAGTGGACAGTACACTAAGGCGTCAGCGTCAGCGACCACCAGCTGATTACCTTTGTGGTAAGCTGCACCGGTACAGGATCCTTTCCAGACCCCTACCTTTGTGGTAAGCTGCACCGGTACAGGATCCTTTCCAGACCCCTACAGTGAACAGCAGCCGCGTTTTCGCGATCAGGGAGTTAACTGGGAACGTTTCCGGTGTATGGGTCGACTATCTTCTCGGATGCCAGCAGCCAGGATATGTGAGGAATACAGTCGAATCCTCACCCGAACAGCGCAGGATTGCCTTGGCACAAAGCAGGACACCGACAACCGTGGGTATGAGTGGTGGACACCTGAACTCGACATGATACGGCGCTCAGTTGGTAAAGCTAAGATACTTAGGATACATGATCTAGCTGACGCGATAGCGGCAGTTTTAGGGATAGGCAATTGTTAATACAGGGTTCGCGTATAACACCTCCCCCTTTAAAAAAATAAACTTCTATTTTAGGAATTTTATGTACAATAGGAAAAGAATAAACAATTAAACATTGATTCTAAGTTTAGCAGGAGAGACTGGTTTAGGAGTAATGTCTGTCTGTTTATCAACTTTGTCCTTTGTGATAGCAATAGGTGAATCAGAAGGAGATGCCTCTGGGGAAGAAAGGGTGCTGCCAGATTTATACAATTTTAAATAGAATCTAAACATAATATAACAAATAATAGTAATTATAATAAAGATAGTTAAAACTGAATAATGAGCCCCATATTTTATTATATATGGTTCATTTATTATTTTATCAAGATTTTTTTCGAAAGATTTTATGATTTGATTGTAGTTAACTTCAATATTTCCAGTATCTAAATTTTGTAATTTAATATGTGGCACATTACTTATGCTTTCCTTAAGTTTATTTATATTACAACATTCATCATTTATCAAGTTAAAATTAGAAAAACTTGACAATGGTGAAGTAATATTTAAAATATTATTATATGCATACAATTTTGTGTTCTTACAATACGCCTTACAATATTTAGGTAAATTAAGTACACCGATGCCATGAATATTTTCTTCTACCATCTTGGAGTTGATACAGTCTATGGACAGTTTGTAGTGTCTATTGTACACACATGTGTATAATGTATAAATTAGAAGAATAAATACACAGTCAATCAGTATCATTTGAGCATCCAACATGTTTTATTTCGATCTCCAATCCCAACCATATATGGCGACCCTGCCTCGCGGATCATATTCTTAGCGAGTGTGGAATATTCCAGAACCTACAATAAGCGATATTCAATCTTTAAAATATATTATACCAGTTTAATAATGTGCCAGTCAAAAGTGGAAAAAGAAGATATTTTCATGAATCAATGGAGCACAAAACACAGCGTCTGTTGAAGAAATTAAGTGGCATATGTCTACATTCAGCATCGTACTTTTATTATTATGCAGCGTCGTTTTTCTTGGCGTTCTCTACATTTTATATAAATTGTACAAGAGATGTCATCAAACGTGGATGCGTGAACAAATAAGCAGACATATTTTCCGGCGTTCCGTGAACGTATCCGAAGCTCGACGTGGTGCTACGACTACTTGTGAGGAGTGCATCTATCGGGAAATGTCGACGACACTCGGAGATTTGTAGCGTTAGCAAATTATTACAGAAAATTTATACCTAAGTTTGCAGAAATAGCGTATCCTTTAAATTTATTATGTTGTAAAAATGTAAAATTTAACTGGAATAAAAATTGTCAAGAATCATTTGAAAATTTAAGAAAATGTATTATGTCCCCACCAGTTCTTCAATATTCCGATTTATCCGATAAAAATCAATTCATAGTTCAAACAGATGCGTCGGGTTACGCAATAGGAGCTATTTTATCTAATTCAGACGGACGACCTGTCGCTTTTGCCAGTAGGACTCTTAACAAGGCTGAAAGACAATATCCTACAATAGAAAAAGAACTATTAGCGATTGTTTGGGCAGTAAAGCATTTTAGACCTTATTTGTACGGCCGAACCTTTAAAATTATCACGGATCATAAGCCCTTATTTATTTATTTAATATGAAAGATCCATCTAGTCGCATACTAAAGTTTAGACTCGTACTAGAAGAATATGACTATTTAATTGAATATGTGAAAGGCAAAGAAAATGCAGCTGCAGATGCATTATCTCGTGTGATTGTGACTTCAAAAGAATTGAAAGAGATGAATGCATGTGTACTTGTGATGACGCGTGCTCAGAGGCGAAGAATGAACGATATGAATGGAATGGACACAAAATCTCAAACTGACATTAATGAAACCAACACCATCTGTGGTCGAGACTTACACTAAGCCCAAAAATGCTGTAGAATTACGATTTATAGATAATCGTAATTTAAATATATTACGGAGAAAAAAAAATTATTATGAGAACAATATTTTTTCATATGATAAAGGTCACTTTAATTTGTTTATAAACTCATCTTCTCAATCTCAAATTACGCGAGCCGAATTTGTGAGAGAGTTGAGTAACGTTTGTAACAAAATGTCGATCGATGAAATATACGTATTAAAGAATAAAAGTAAGAAAAGTAAAGTATTTGTAGAGAAATTAGTGAGCGAGATTAAAAATAATAAAAAGTGGGAGGGCCCTCGCTTGTGTATTTTAAAAAACGTTGAGCGTATAGAAAATATCGACGATAGAAAAGTAATACTAAACGATTTTCATCTATTGCGCACGAGTGGCCACGCGGGCATTAGAAGAATGATAAATAATATTAAAAAATATTATTTTTGGCCAGGCATTGAAAAAGATGTGACCAAGTTCGTGAATAAATGTCCTAAGTGCCAAAACAAAAAATATACAATTATATTGAAAGAACCAATGACAAGCATCTCTACTGCAAACACTGAGTTTGAAAAGGTGTTTTTAGAGTGTGCGCCTTGAAAATTCAAAAATATTAGTATATTTCGCAATATTCGCATCAGTGTTATTAAAATACAGTAGTTCTGTGTATGTAACATAAAGATAACGATAAACAAGGCCTAGCTAGGTGAAGCGCGGGTGAGCCACGACGAAAGGATCCAAGGAAAACAATGAAAACCAAGTAAGTGTGCGATTGATCTACTTTCCCCAGCTACATATATCTTTTATTTTGTCCAATTAAACCTGTACTGTAGCTGGTAAATTAATTTTCCTTTTCTATTCGTTTTTGTGAGTGTCGGCCATTATTATCGTGTTCTTTCACTAATTTTCTATCAAACAAAAATACAGTCCACTAGCATTTTTTAATTCCCGCTATTATTGTTTAAACCGCACCGAACTGGCGGTGATATTATGATCTTTCGCCGCCACTACAAAATAAAATAGCATTAATTAAATAGTCTAACTGAAAAGATAGAGTAATAATGGAAGACTCTAAATTATTTAATATAGAATTAATTTCTGAAGTTAAAATTAGTTTGTTTGTAACAACTGAGACGTTTTTCATAGATGCAGAGAGCTTGTCAACAGCTTCAATTAAACTTTCTTCATTAATTTTCAATTTTTGTAAAGAATAATTATAAAATAAAATTACAGATGATGTAACTAGAATATTTTCTTTCATTAATGAAGCTAGTTTTTTATTATTATTCTGTACAATGGCTATAGCATTATCATATTTAAGTGTATCGTTTTCATCCAAAGTGCCAAAAATGTGCTTTAATACAGTTCCTATTCCGCCAATCCATGCACCACGTTTCATTCTAGTATCAAGTAAATGGGAAATAAAAGAATATTGTTTAATTATATCCTGATATCGAGTAGCCAAAGATTCGAGCATGTTATGACATTCTGAATTATTGACTGTCTCTGAAATTTGACAAAGATATCTAATGGTTCCCAAAACTGAGTTAATATTATCGATATGTGATTTAATATTGGAAATATTTATTGGTATTATTACATTAAGATGCCCATTAATAATTTTAATTTTCCTAAAAAGTCAAAATAGACTCCTGAACTCGAAGGAATTGGTTGAATGTAGCTTGAGTTTGCTATTACGCTGTAACGACTGCACAGTGCATTACTGAAATAGAAAAGAAGATAATAAGCACTAAATTCGATAACTAAAAGTTGAAATAGCAATATAATAAGCTTAAGAGCTAGAAGGGCTATTCATTAAGTTACTAGCTAGTTTAACCTCAACGTAATGATGTTTTACATGTCTCCTGTTGATCAGGAGGTTACGAATTAGATGAAACCCTGGGAGTGAATAAGAAGTCGATTGAAGACACGGCTTTAGCCACGACTCTGAATATTACTATTATTGAATGAAGTGAGAAGATCTGAGTAATGGGCAGGAATACTTTGTGCATTGATATGAACAATATTGAAATTTTTCCCAACATCTGAGAAATTACTATAAAGGTTATCACTTAATGAGGGAATACTGAGAAAGCTGTTTGTCTTACTCGACCCACTGGAAGAGGAGGAAAAGGATTGGAAAGAGTCGTTAATTTCTATGTCACTATTTGCCATGCTTAGATTTTTAAAATAATATAATATAAATATTAATAATAACAACGTTTTAAATGAATGTATATAAGATATACAGTATATAAATATATACAAGTCTTAATAAGATTTTAAAAAATTAGTTTAGATTTAGATTTAAAAAATAGTAATAATAATAAAATAACAAAATTAAAATAAAAAATATTTGACCATGAGAAAAAAATAGTAACAACAAAAAAAATACATTTAATAAAAATGGTTGCCTGTAAAGTCGGTTTTACGAACATTTTACATGACAACGTCTTTTTCTAGGTAGAATATTTATTGATATGAATATTATTAAATTGCCCAATAGGAACAAGGAATTGAATAAAAATAAGAATTGCACAAATTTTAACTATAGAAAATATATTTTGTTTACTAAAACATTGTACATGTAAACTTAAACTTAACTAATTCCTATTTGAGTGATTTTATTGAGGATAGGACGATGACAGGAGAAATTTGAAATGAAAGGAAGTGTTTCTGCTGTAATGTGTCTTGCGAAAGTCAAGTCTATCACGTGTCAAGTGATACGCGCGGCAGAACGATCATAGTTCGGTGACTCATCGTAACGTTACCCGGCGTTACTCTTTTTCATGAGTGACTCCGAGCCGCAACCTAATTTAAGACGTTGTCACGTCAAGAAAAGAAAGAAATAAGTGACATATTAAGAATATATATACAAAATAATCACATGTAAAAAGTAACATTAAAATAATACCTAATATTAAAGTAAAACGTATAAAAATAAGAAATTAAGAAAATTTATAATCTGACATAAAAAAGGACAAAATCTACCCATCTAACGCAACAATTCATAATCTGTGATAGAAAGCTTTATTTAATCTGTAACAAGCGTCACATAAATTATCATAAATATATAGTTGATATATGTATACTTAGTTATATGTAAATAAATGAAGAAAAAGTAAACTACGGAGTGTAAAGTAATGTTACAAATTCAATTATAATTATAGGTGCATGGAAAAAGACGGTTTCTCGTGAGGAATTCAGATATTGTGACACCTGAACCTTTAAGCTTTGTTTTGGCTACCCATACATTGTGACGCATCTGTGGGGTTGAGAATTTTACAGCTATAGGTCGAGTTTTGTCATTATGCGAGCGCCCAAGTCGATAAGCTGACCTGATACATGATATAGTCAAGTCAGGAAGGTCAAGGTCATCCGTTATAAGACTTGTAACCTTTTCACTCATATCTTCCGACTTGCTTTCACTAACACCATGAAAAAGAAGAATTTTACGCCTTCTTGATATCTCCATACGGTCGTATTCGAGGGTCAGTAATTCGACTTGTTTTTGTAAAGAACTAAGTGCAGTGTGAATAAACGTTTTAAAAGTAGTGAAATCTGCTGCTATAGCTGTCACTGTAGTTGGTGAAGATGTATTATTCAAATCTTGCTGAAATTCGTTAATCCTGGCGTTAAACATGTCGGCCATAGCAGTAATGGACTCCTTGATAGCATCCATGGTCAAAAATGTAGTATTTTTGTAAATAGTTTGTAGTAGTAGTGAAGGAACTCAATAAAGGAAAACACTAGCGGTAGGTACTTAAAATCTCAAACACATATGTATGCTTAAAATCTTCGTAAATAAAATAATTATAATAAAAAAAATAAAGAGCTTTTTAAAACAGCTGTTCACTTATTCTTTCCGAGATTACAAAGGCCGATCTCCATCCTTAGATGTACTAGTCGACAGCTTTATGACGGATCTTGAAAAGGTAGACCATCAACCTATAAGTAATGTCAAGAAAGCTTGGATTTACGACAATTTTCTAACATCACGTCTGAATTTACTTTTCCTCGTATATGATTTTAATAAAACCCTCTTGGCAAAGTTAGATACAAGCGTCATAAAGATGCTGAAGTTTTGGCTTGGGCTAGCGCATTCGGCGGACATCTCAACCTTATTTAGAGACAAAAATAATTTTGGGTTGAGATTAAAGAAACCATCGGAGTTCTATAAACATCTAAGAGTTGCCAAAACACATTCTGGGAAAATCACGGGATGAGATTGTTACCTCACTTCCAAGAGACAGAAGTGTCCCAGAGCTCGAGTCAAGACTTAAATTCCATAAGCAATTTATGATAGGAGCACAATTTAGTAAAGTAGGGTTAGGATCAAAGAGGAAAGTCCAAGACACAGACATAATAAAATCTTTTATTCGGCAAGACGAGAACGATAAGTATAAAGTTCATGCAATGGGCTCAGAAATGCAAAATGAGTGGCTAACTATAGGAGAATTCTGCGTCCCTTTAGCTTTAAAATGGTGCACCCTAATTTACGACTGGTCTCCAGCACTCTTAAAATTCAACCTAAATGCGTTCCAAATGACTCTTCCAAATCAAAGTAATTTAGTAAGATGGGGTAAAGCTACCGATAAATTTTGCTACATCTGTAAAGAAGCAGTGGCGACAGCTAAACATATGCTGGTGGGGTGTAGGGTACTCTTGGATAGTGGTCATTCCTCGCGGCGCCATGACAAAGTACTGGAAATCATACGTGTTAGTCTTTCAGTAGCAAAAGCACAGAGAAACCTAACAACCAGCAAACGCTCAATAGTTTGTGAAAGAAAGTTCTCATAAAAAACCTACACAAAAGCCTTTCTCCATATTAGATCTAGCTCCTGATTGGACACTTGTGATGGACACAGTATAGAATCCCTGAGGATATTTGTGCTTCGTCATCCAGACCGGATATTTTTCTATATTCTCAAAGCCTAAAATGCGTAGTACTGGTAGAACTTACAGTTCCGTGGGAAACAAATATCTCAAAAAGTCACGACCTTAAAGTCAATAAGTATTTCGATCTTACAAACGAACTGACCAGGAACTATGACAAATTCATTTCTAGAAAGCACTTTGAAGGCGGCTTTGGTAGAATCATTTAAAATTTGGTTAGGTAGTGGGAGGAGCTGCATTTTAAAGGAGCCCTTTAAACCTACACTTGGGTCGCAAGTCCCAAGCGCTGCTCGAAGCTTGATGAACAATTCCATGAACTAAAAAACCAATTTGCGTGTGAACAAGATTTTTTACTTTTAAAAAGAAAGGGTATCTACCCCTATAAACACATACGAGGATTTAAAATTACAATCTCTTCCTACTAGAGATCAGTTCTATAGTTCTCTAACAGATAGTGGGGTCAGAGGAAGATTATGAACATGAACAAAAAATATGGAAACACTTTAATTGTAAGGACATGTGTGATTATTCCAATTTATATTTATATAATTTATAAACAGATGTTTTACTTTTATGTAAAATTTTTGAAAAGTTTAGAAATGTTTGTTTAAATACTTATGATCTTGATCCTGCTCAATATTATACTGCACCTGGTCTAAGCTGGGATGCTATGCTAAAGTATACACAGATCGAATTAGAATTGCCGACTGATATTAATAAAATAGCTTTTATAAGATCTAGTATAAGACGAGGTGTGTCCCAGTATAGTAATCGCTGAATTAGCTAATAACAAGCTTATGAAAGAATATGACGAGAAAAAACCTATCTTACATACTTAGATGCAAACAATTTATATGGCTATGTCTCAGCATTTACCATTAGGTGAATTCGAATGGGTTGATTGATATAAACACAAATTTTAATGTTAGAGACGATTCAGATATTGGGTACGTATTAGAAGGGGATTTTGAGTATCCAAAAAATGTACATGATTTACACTCTGATTTTCCTCTTTGTCCAGAGAACATTTGTGTCAACAAAATCATCGGATTTTTTAAATTTCGTCAAAGTCCGTGGTTGCAGAGATACATTAATTTAAATCCACAATTGCGAACCCAAGCTAACCTAAGCTTTTCACTATACCTATATGAAAAATAAATTCAAATCAAATGCTAAATTGTTACATGCTGATACAGACAGTTTAATATATCAAATATTTACAGATGATTTTTATGAGAACATAAAATCTGATTTAAATTTACATTTCGATACTTCAGACTATGCTCCAAAAATATTTTCGGTTTCCCATTAATAGATAAGAAAAAAATTAGGGTTTTTCAAAGACGAACGACGAACGACGATGACGACGAAAGAAAATAATGGGTAAATTTTTAAAGAATTTGAGGATAGAGTTATAACAAAGGCTAAGGGTATAAATAAAAACGTCACTCATAATTTAAAAATAGACAGACTATAAATCTTTTGGATAAAAAAAATAAATTTTCAGAAATGTTTCGTTTTAAGTCTCTAAAACATGTTGTTTTTACGCAAAAAAATAATAAAATTTGTATATCACATAATGACAGCAAACGTTATATTTTACAAAATTCCAATTTTAATTAAATTTTATGTATGTGTTTTTTAGTCATAAGTTTCATATGGTATGATATTGTTGTAATGTACTATGTAATTGTAAAAAATTATATCAAGTAAATAAATGTACGTGCTTTATGACTATATCTCATTAATACTTAAATTTATGTACATATGTTTTTTAAGAGAATATATTTTTACATTTGGAATCACTTCGTTTTGTTCATTCCTGAACGTAAGACGTGTGCACTGCAATCAAACATGATACATTTTAACTATCCTTTTACTGCAATAGTTGCTGGACCACCATGAAGGTCTTCCTAACTTAAACATGTTTGATGAAAATAAACCAAATCTTATTATCATTGTTGATCTGATGAGAGAATCAGATGGCCGTATTGTTGACATATTTACGAAAGGTAGTCATTATAGAAATCTAAGCGTATTTTATATATCTTAAAATTTATTTCATCAAGGGAAAGGGCAGAGAGATATGTCTTTAAATTCTAGCTACATTATCTTTTTTAAAAACCCTCGTGATAAAACGCAAATAAGATATTTAGCACGACAAGTATCACCAGATAAGGTGAAATTTGTTGAAGATGCATATAGAAATGCAACTACTATTGCTCATGGTTATTTAATAATAGACTTAAAATTAGACACAAATGATTTATGTGAGTTTAAATAGCATACATTTTTCCTTTTGATAATTATTATCAAAAATGTTGATGCATTGTTTATATACCTGTTACGTTCCCACACTACCCTGGCATCGCTTAGTCAGGCATAACTTGTTCAATATTGCATCAGATCTAAGAATTATAGCGAAATGTTATTTAACACTTAAATACATTTTCCATGTATTCATTTAATTAATATACTTTCAATTACAATATGTAATTTCAATTATAAATTTCAATTATAAAGCACACTCTTGTTTCTAGCATTGAACAAGCAAGGCGCCAATTAGCAATAAGTAAAAATACTTTTAAAGATTTGGTTTTTTTGGATTCTCCGCTGCTACTGTACTTAATTTACCGAAAAAGGGAATTTAAACATGCGACACACAAAACAATTACAATCATTCATAATTGACGTTCCGATTTGTTAAAAGCATTAAAAATATTAAAACCAAAACATCATAGATTGTTGATAAAAGAATGTAACGATAATGAAATAAATTGCATCTGTGAATGTATTTTTAATGTTCTCCAAGATAAAGTTCCGCTTGAAGAAAAAGATAAGAGGAAATTGAACAAATATAAAAACATACTTAAAAATTATTGCGTAAAGGGTTAAATAAAATACGTAAATATATCATTATTCAAAGAGTAGGAGCATTGTTACCCAAAATTTTGGGTTCAGTTAAGTGCTTTGGTAAACACTTTATTTTAAGAAAACAAAAAATAGTAAAAATGGAGCACACAAAAAAAATGTTACTAATTGATGCTGTACTAGTCGATAAGTTCAAACGAGAAAACGATAGCGAAACTCCAATGTCTCAATTAAATGGTGAAATGTATAAAATTTTGAAAATTACTATCGACGATCGAAAAAAGTGGCTATTATACCAACAGACTCTACAAAAATATTTACACTTTACTGAAGAAGAACGTCAACCTTGTAAACTACCAATCGTTTCTGATTTTTTTAACGATGTACATGATGATATTACATATAAACATAAAAACGACAATAAAAAAGATTCACTCGATCATGAGACATCTGAGAAAATAATTACGAGAAAAAATGTAATTGAACCTGTTTCAAACACTGTTTATAGCATGATTTTACACAAAAAATAAAGGAGGAGAAGAACACCTAGTCCAAATAAAAACAAACATGAATCAAAGGTGAGAAAAAAAATTATATTCACACCAACCACCCCTGGTTCATCTAAAAATAACACCTCAGCAGAAAAGCAAAATGATTGGCAGAAATGGATCCCTTATTAGAAATCAGTCAAATATATTATGATGTATCTCATCCTGTCGGTTACAGCAGTATAAATAGATTATCTAAGCAATGCAAAGTAAAATGACTAAAAAGGAAGTGAAGCAATGGTTGCAGTCTCAAGTAACATATACTCTACATAAACCTAGTCGAATACGATCTCCTAGAAATAAGTATGTATTATCTAATATAAACGATTTTTGGCAAGCCGATTTAAGTTCGGAAAACAATGATGGTTATAAATATATACTTTGTGTTATTGATGTCTTCTCTAAATATGCTTATTCAAGATCTATGAAAAAAAAAAGATTTAAAACTGTGATAGAGTGTTTTAAGAGTATTTTTGAAGAAGCTAACATTACCCCTACACACATACAATTGGATAAAGGTACAGAATTTGTTTCAAATAAAGTACAGAAATATTTTAAAAGACTTAATTTAAGGTAATATACGACAAATAACCCTGACATCAAGAGAGAAAATCAAATTTCGTTTTAACAACATATCTAAATGTGTCTGTGACCGTCGAAGATGATTCAATTACTCTAATCTATCTACCTATCACCACAATTAAGTTTTCAATTAGGTTTTGAACCTAACAAAAATCTTGTAACAAAAAATTTTGCTAAATGCCCAGCGAATCTTTATTAGGATTGCCCTCTCAGTTATTTGTGTGTTATATTATTGAACTGTAGATAGTGGGTGACGTCATGTCATCGTTAGTACGGGTTATACCATTAGATCCATCAAAATACATCTATGGAGCTTACAAAATGCATGTATTTTCAACATCTCACTATTTACAAAGGGTACATACTGACGCAATGGAATACAATATCAATGAAGTTGTGGACCCTCCTGACCTCTCACAGGAGTCGGGGTGCGGCCAGTTAACCACCCTTGCGACTCAGTCCCGCGCTCAGATGATGAACACGGGTGAGTCGGATGATTGGGCCTTTCCCTTATGCGGATGGACTTTTAAAACTAAAGCGGGCTTGGGCAGCCAAACGTAAAGTCCACCCCGTTGAGACAAATGTGGAGGCTGCTCCAAAAGAGGTGAAGCAGATGTGGCGCGAGAAGGAAGTGCTTCTCCTGGCGAAAACCGAGGCGCATCTCACCAGAAGATTTGGAAATTGTACGGGTTTACCTGACAGTCGTGCATCACAGCTTGGTAGGACGCTGGAAGCAGTAAAGGGAAAGCGAAGGGAAATGGATTACAAAACTGGAGTAGAAACCTTCCTGAAGAAACCGCCCATTCCGGAGGTGATACCTACGGCAAGCAGGTGCCCAAGCACAGACCTACTTCTTCGCAGCCAACGGACGTCCAGGATGATGGTGCATCTGAAGTCGCGCCACCCGCTGATGAACCGAATATCGCTGTCGAAGTGCAGATCAGTCTGAACGCAGAGCGGACTTTGCTTAGGCAACTTAAGGTAGCCATGAGGCGAAGAAAGCACTGCGGGCTGGGAGCCAAGACTGCGAGGCGCCTACACCGAAACACTGGACGTGACGGAATAGCGCTAGAGAAGTTGTCTAGCAAAAAACGGAGAAGAATAGAGTATGCGAGGGTGCAGGAGTTGTTCAGGAAGAGTATAGGTCGCATAGCAACTGAGATTATTACCAGCGAGTGTCGGAGGCTGAAGCACCGGTCCTAGAGCAAGTGTTGGATACTCCCGGCCCCACCGGAGGGGTTTCATCCATAGTCATAGTGTCACGTGGCACTCCTCAATTTCTGTAAAGCGTTCGACACCGTGTCTCACAAGGCACTTGTTGAGCTCCTGGGGGCGCGAACAAAGGAATACTGCGATTATATGGCTCGTCTGTACAATACGGCAACCACCACCTTAGCCGTCAATGGTCTATATAGCCAGCCTATTAAAGTGGGAAGGGGGTGCGCCAGGGTGACCCGCTATCACCGGTACTGTTCAACCTGGATATGGACATCATCTTCGCTTCCTTGCCCAAGGGAGGTGGTTATGGGCTGGAGGGCGAGAAATACTCGGTACTGGCTTACGCCGATGACTTGGTCCTCCTTGTGGGGTCGAAGGTAGGAATGCAGGTAGGAATGCATAGACTATGTGGTGCGCGTCGGGGAGACGTTGGGTCTCTTTATCTACTGGAGTAAGAGCTCTGTTTTATCGATGGTACCTGATGGCCGCCGTAAGAAACACCACTTTCTTACAGAACGTATCTTCTCGGTTGGTAAGAAAAAGCTCCGGCAGGTGTCTTGCGTGGAAAGGTGGCGCTATCTGGGCATAGACTTTGACTCGGCTGGAACGGTTAACATCGAGCATGAGGTGAGCAAAGCCTTGAATAACATCTCTAAGGCGCCTCTTAGGCCGCAACAATGGCTCGAACTAGTCAGAGGTCACCTGGTTCCGAGGTTCATGCACAGTTTTGTGCTAGGAACGATATCGGATGCCTGACTTAGAATGATCGATGTGCAGATCCGGGGCGCGGTGAAAAAGTGGCTGTGGCTCGTGGCTGATGTGCCCCTAGGCTATTTGCTTCTGCACGTTCCTTCGTTGCGATCGGTAGTTCCTGCTATCATTGTGCGAAGGTATGGTCGTCTCGCTGAGTCGAGTTGACCAGCAGCTACGTCCGCCGCTAAGACCGACCGAATTCGGCGTAAGTTGAAATGGGTCAGGAAGCAGCTCAGCAAGTTTGACATGATTAGCTCCGATGACTCACATCCGTGGCTAAGTGCTGGCTGGACAAGTTACACACATCGACTGATGGATTCGAACTCCACCAATCCTCACGACTCCCGGCCTCCACTACGTAAATAAGAGACAGGTGTAGGCAACTAAGCGGACGCGATTACGTGCAATTCGTCCACTGCCATATCAATGTCCTCTCCTCAAGAGTGAGGGCCTCAAAAGGGCGACAAGATGGTCGGAAGACGGACCTGAAGTATAGCAGTGGATGTATGGTGAGCGAGACGACAACCCATATTATTAAGCATTAATTCTGGACACACAGTTACGAGAGGTGTTCAATGTATTCTCGGTATCGAGATGATATACTAATGGTAAGGGTAATTTAATTATCTCATTAGTTAATGACACTCTTTGAGGGTATAAATACGAAATTTCATTTAATTACCACCATTAGTATTCAAGATATCATTGCGAAAAGACAACTATCATAACTGATTCGACAATGATGAAAAAAATCGAGCATCGCGCAGTGATAAAATTCCTTACAAAACAAGGAAAAATTCAAAAAATTATCCATGAAGAAATGGTGGCTGTTTACCAAGATTCTGCGCCATCATTATCTATAATTCAGAAGTGGTCAAGTGAATTCAAACGGGGTAGAGAGAGCATTGAAGACGACCCCTGCGCTGGTGGGCCAATTTGTGCCGCTACTGAAGAAAACGTCAAATTAGTCGAAAAACTTATACTTGAAGATGCCCGTGTAAGTGTGAAAACATTAGCAGAAATGACTAAGCTATCCGTGGGTACCATTCACACAATCCTTCATGAGTGCCTGAATTTGTCAAAGGTCAGTGCAAGATGGGTGCCGCGAATGCTCACCGCGCTACAAAAACAAGTGCGAGTTGACTGTTGTAAGGAGTTTTTGGACCTCTGTGGTAAAAATCCGCAAGGTATTTTCGATCGGATTGTTACTGGTGTTGAAACGTAGGTTCATCACTATGACCCTGAGAGTAAGCAAGAGTCTATGCAGTGGCACAAAAAAGGATCAGACCCGCCGTAAAAGTTCAAAGTCACTCCGTCCGCAGGAACGCTCATAGCCACGGTGTTTTGGGATTCTAAGGGAATCTTGCTAATCGAGTACACAAAAAAAGGTCAAAGTATTACTGCTGCATCATACGCAACCACCCTGCGTAATTTAAAGGAGGCAATTAAAGAAGAAAGACATGGAAAATTAACCGCAGGTGTGTTGTTGCTTCACGACAACGCACCGATTCACAGTGCGCGCCTTGCCTAGGCTGCTGTGCGGGAGTATGGATTTGAAGAAATCAATCATCCACCCTACAGTCTGGACCTGGCCCCTAGTGATTATTATCTATTCCCTAATTTTAAAAAAGACCTCCGTGGAAAGCATTTTTCGGACGATGAAGAGTTGAAGGGAGCAATAAACGAACATTTTTCGGGCCATGAAGAAAAATATTTTTCAGGGTGGGTGTTTAGTATTAAATTAAAAGGGATTTATTTTGACTAAAAGTATTGTATTTAAAAAACCGCCACTCGCAATAACTTCCTATTCCCATCCCTTTCTAACACGCACATTATACATATTGCGATCCTTGTCGCACTTCATTCACTCGGACGACATGCAAGAGGGCGCCGTTGTTCTTTCTTACGACTTCGATTATGTTCCCGCTGCTATAGACGTGTGCGCCTTCAAAATTGAAAAATATTAGTATATTTCTCAATATTCGCATCAGTGTTATTCGCATCAGTATATGTAACATAAAGATATTCTGTGTATGTAACATAAAGATAACGATAAACAAGGCCTAGCTAGGTGAAGATTGGAAATAACCAGCCGCGGCTGGGCCCCCACGTGCAACGACGATGAAACCAAGGAAAACGAGGAAAATCTTTAACCAAGTAAGTGTGCGATTGTTCTACTTTCCCCAGCTACATATATCTTTTATTTTGTCCAATTAAACCCGTACTGTAGCTGGTAAATCAATTTTCCTTTTCTATTCGTTTTTGTGAGTGTCGGCCATTATTATATTATTCTTTCACTAATTTTCTATCAAACAAAAATACAGTCCACTAGCATTTTTTTTTAATTCCCGCTATTATTGTTTAAACTGTACCGAATTGGTAGTGATATTATGATCTTTCGCCGCCAGAGGGAATTGAAAAATTACTTTCAAGAACAAATAAATGTATTGAGATGTTAGGGGAGTATATTGAAAATAAAATTTATTCAGATTTTCCGTCTTTTCCTTCATACCTATACCGAAAATACATTGAACGTCCCTCGTAGTCTCGGGACAGCGATCCCTCGACGACACTTATCGGATCAAACGTAGAAAATACGGGGGTAACGTTGAGCTAGTCGAGATGGTTGCGGACAAATTAGGACTACATGAAGAGAGTGTCCGGGCGACATCCTGCACCATCTCTTGGCATGGTATTTGGAGTGCTGCTTCCCATCGGGAGATGCAGAGGCTCCTGGGGCTTGACATTTCGGTGTATGGGTTAATTCCGTGCCTAGTTCTAAGGGGGTCGCATATGAATTGAACCAGGTTTAACCAGATGACGAACCAGATCACGTCTGGACGGGACTGAGTAACATGGTCCTGTGGGACGGGTTTCTACACACCCAATGTCATTGGACCTCTCGCGGTAACTGTTGTTTTGCGAGGCCCTCTGTTGCTATTAACTTAAAGGACTACCCCACTAAGTGTAAAATGCCGTACCCAACGCTATGGAAGTTATAGGGGCGTGATTGCTAATTACAGGGCGATCGCATGCGGCGTAAATAGCCAAATGCCTCGTCATCTAATTAGTGACCATTTATATCGTTGATTATTTTATAATAACAGTTAATCTAAGTTTATTTAATGACATTACTAAGTGTGTAAAGCTATAACTTTAAGAGTGATATTATAAAATTAATCAGTTATAGGTTAGGTTAAGATAGGCTAAGCACATGTTGTTACACACGTGCTTATTTAGTAGGTTAGGTACAGGTGGCTCAGCGGCTGACAGTTGACAGTTATAATTGTAAACTCAGTGTTGCCAGCACTTGTCTCCACATGCAAAAACTTAATTGACTTTTTACTTATTTTTCATTTTCTTTATTAATCATCTTTATATACTTTTATTTTTGCCTCAATATCAACATGAGTGACCCGGGTAAAGACCTGGATTCATTTCACCCTCGAGGCTCCCTGCTAAGGACTCCCCCTCAGCTGGGTATAAGGATTGCAGATGCAGAAACAGCGGACAACTTTCCTGCACACCCCTGGTTGCAGGAGGACAGTCGCCAAGGCTGAATAAGACTGATTTGGCCACAATTAACGGAGAGCTGCAGACATTGCTGGAAGTTGTCGGCCACTACTGTCTGGTCGTGGAGCAGCAGCAGGTACTCCTGGCAGCAGGTGACTCACACTCTGAGGCAGCAGAGCATTCAAGGGCCTTGGTAGAGGAACGTGCCAGACGCGCTGAAGCGGAAGCCAAGCGTGCGCAAGCAGTTGCAATTGCGGCAGCTGCTGCAGTTAGGCAGGAGGAGAACTGGAACACGGTCTCCTACTCGAAGGCCTTGAAGAGAACACCAAAACTTCCTCCCCCTAGAAATCCTCCCCCGCCATCAGCTGCCACCCTGGCCATCTATCCAGCTGAGGGCTCCTTCATACAGTCATCGGAGGACACTAAAATGGCTCTGAAAAAATGCATCGCCCCAGCAACCACTGGGGCGCAGATCGTGGGCCTCCGCAGGGTGGCAAACTCTGGAGTAGACCTGAGAACGGCGACAGAAGAGGCGGCCCAGAAAATAAAGGAAGCTATTCCAAAGGACCTGCAAGTTAGAGACGCCAAGCAGAGGTCCCCCCTGGTGGTCGCTGTACATGACCAGAACTTCAGAGATGACTCTTCTTGGCCACTAGAGAGGCTTTTAAGGAAGCCAGAATGGCCTTTAAAAAATCGAAGAGGTGCGGCAATAGGACTACCGTAGTGATGGCGTGCTCCCCCGCTCTATGGACAGCGCTAGTGGCAAAGGAACGCCTATTCATAGGATGGGAAGTGATCAACGTTGAGGACTACGCTGAGGTCACATGCTGCAGGAGATGCCACCTTTACGGACATCCGGAAAAGCTATGCCGTTCCAAGGAGGTAGTGTGTGGCAACGGGAAGGAGGGGTATAATGGAGAAGTTTGTACCTCCACATCCTCCAAATTCGCTACGTGCCAGAAATTCAGCCACCCCTAGCCAACACGAATACCACTGCCTATAGGGACTGCCCAGCAAGGCAAAAAGCAGAGAGAAGGCTGATCTCCACTACCCACTATGTCTAGGTCAAAAGCAGGGCGGGAGAGCTCGCCACCAGGGAGCTCCCAGCCTTATCGCGGGAGTTCGGGCTGGACGCTGTTCTTATTCAAGAACAGTTTTCCATGGCCTCAGAAGCCACTAGCAAATAGCACGTATATATGCCGCGCCTTGACCTGCCCTCTGCTATTCTTCACCATCTGTCACGACTTACTGGATGTGGGAGGAGGGGGGGGGGGGGAGTTGGTATTTTTATCATCTCCTATTTTCAGTACAGCGATGACATAAAATTAGGACCAGCTTCCGCGGGTCTTAGACCACCTACTCGGCAAGAAGGTGATCATGTAGACTCCAACGCACACTCCCCATTATAGCATTCGGCACCACGACAACTCCATGGCCCGAAGCCCCAAGGCCTTACGCAGACGCCAGGTCATGGAAGCATTTGTCCTTGCCCGGGCACCTCCTAGTTACCTTCTTACCTCCTAGTTATATATATATATATATATATATATATATATATATATATATATATATATATATATATATATATATATATATATATATATATATATATATATATATATATATATATATATATATATATATATATATATATATATATATATATATATATATATATATATATATATATATATATATGCATCCTGCATCCGAGGTATGTATCCAGTTCACGTGCATTTTAGTAAACACGGCGATAGAATGTCTGGTGAAGTCCGTGAAAGATCGAAGGACAATGGCTATGAATGGTGGCCAACAAGAGTATATAGGCTTAGGAAGGAGAATATGCGAGCAAGCAGACTACGGCAGGCGACGCGTAAACGGGGTGGACAAGTGGAAGAAGACGCAAAAGCAGAATTTCATAGTGCAAGGAGTAAGTACATGGCAGCCATGGAGGAGGCGGAGCTAAATTATAACCGTAAAATAACTGAATCCGGTAACCAGGACCCTTGGGGATTGGCTTACCGTGCCGTGAGCGGGAGGGTGTGCCCTCCACGCAATGTAGTTAACTGCACGAAATATGCAGAAGGGATGTGCGTGGCACCATGCATAGTCTGTTGCATGGTCTGTGTCCAGACGACGACTCCTTCAAAGACACGGACTATTACGTAATCGTACATTGGAGCGATAACGGCGGCTAAGTACATTACATTTCACTTGGAGCACTTGAGGCATGTCCTGGACAAACTCGCTGGAAAAAACATACCGGCGTGTATGGACAGTAATTCCACGCTATGGCACTGTGTACCCAGACAATACGTTGGAAGAGGACCAGACACAGAGTACAGGAAGACGCAAATGGAGAGCTTAATCCTAGGAAGAGGACTCCTCATACACAATGTGGAAGGACAACCTCGACCTTTCTCCTTTCGTGTCAGAGGACAGTACATGAAAGCGTCAGCGTCAGCGACCACTAGCTGATTACCTTTGTGGTCGTACACGCGGTTGCCGCTGACAACCACGTGCTCTGTGACGCTTATGACATTGACAGCGACATTACCACAACTAATACAGCTGCCAAGCGTCAACGGTTGACAAATACTAGTAAAAGTGACAGTAAAATGTTTGACACTGCCACAGGGCATGAATATATATTATCATTACAGTGTTGTTAGCAACGGAACACATTGTCTGTTTCGGGAAACTATAACTCACACAACAGGGAGAATGATAATGATGACCAACAAATTTTGAAGGAGAGGGGTTTACCGTCACCGTTCATCAGAGATGGACTCAGACGCACGCCCCCACGAGGATTTGGGACCCCAGTGGTAATCCCAGAGGAGCTCCCAACCGGAGGCCAAGGCCCTCCCGTGTTACAAGGTCTCGTGCCAGGAGTGATCATGAGAAACTTAGATAGATATGTCATCGTCAGAGCAAGTAGAACAGGTGACCAAGCGTCGACAACTCGCTCCCGCTGGGAACGGTTGCCCAACGGCAATGAAAGTGGACCCCTTGCAGGAGGCATCTCTTAATGTGGTACTGGGCCACGATACGACTTTCGCCGTGAGATCGCGCTATATAACAAAATATCGCTATAATCGAAAGTATTGGTGCCAACACGGAGCGGCTGACTGCCATTGTAGGTCTCCTTGTAAGAATCGCTTCGGCGGAGTGAAGATTAGCGGAGGCTCAAAGGACCACATTGAATCAGGCATCCTCAATATCTGTGGAGAAAGCACATACGTACGCCACGACATTGAAGCTGGGACGAAGCCAGGAGGACCGCGTGGTCCCAGCGCGCCAGGGTCCAGCGGTAGCAGTGTATCCGAGGACCGAGGACCAGTGGGACGCTTTAAAAACAGCGGCTGACACGAAGCAGCTATTGAAATCTACTGTATAGCCGGCAAAGATTGGAGTCACTATAAATGTGATTCGCCCATGTGCCAATGGAATGGAGTCATCGTTTAGACTGGCTCTGCCAAGGCAGCAGAGGCTCTGAAGAAAGCCATCCCGTCCACTTTACGTTCTGTACAGAGTACGGAGAAATTCATGAGGATGTCAGCAGTTCGGTCATCCGGAAAAGTACTACAGGGGCAAAGCCAATACCTGTGGTGAGTGTGGTGTATGGGTTCACCCATACATTAACATATTTCATTGTACGTACACAATCATAAGCATATATAAATGTAAACATCGTTATAATTAAGTCAGTATCAATAAAGCGTTCAAACAAACAGGTCGTTCTCATTACCTAAACGCGATACTCACAAACCAGCTGGCCTCCATAAACTATCAAATCTATATGGTGTGTGGTACCAAACCCATACATCGTTTTGGTCCTTCGAGCATTTTTTGACCATACACGCGGGTTGGTCGAAGTGCGGGACTAAGGCCACGTGTCGCACAGCGATTGACTTTAACGTGTGGAACAGTGACTGAAAGGTGATATAAATCCACTTTCATGTGACAATCATACAACATCAAGCATAGCATTTACATCGAGCATAACATCATAAGGAGCCAGCATAACAGCAAGCATATTATCAGAGCTGAAAGGTATTCAGCATATCAACCAGCATAACACCAAGCATACCATCAAAGCTGAGAGTTATTCAGCATAACAGCGAGCATACAATCATCAATCACAGCATCCAGAGCAGCAGTAAACATACTGTCGTCGGGGTTTGGGCATAGCAGCCAGCACAGCAGTAAACATAGCATCGTCGAGCATTTCATTCAGCGCAGCATCGAGGATAGCATCGGTCACAACAACCAGTATCATCGCCTCAGCGCAATTCGAACAACAAGTGAGATCTTTCCTTTTATTTCGATTACATTTTAATTTTCCCTCAACATGGAGGATATCATAGCAAAGCAGAATGAGATACAAATATCCATTCAAAAACTCGCGTCTAATTTCAAAAAAGATACGCGCAGAACGTAAAACAGAAGAGTACATTAAAAGAAGAATCGAAAGTCTCGATTCATATTGGGTTCAATACCAAAACAATCATTTAATGCTAAGCGAAAAGGGAGATAGGGGTGATCATTATTTCACAGAATTTCATTATGATAAAACAGAAAATCTCTATAAAAATACTAAGCAAATGATTATTAATTATAAGGGTATATCAGAAAGGCCTGGCACGTCAGTTGAATATTATTCGACACCTCAAAAACATCAGGGTGTTAATAGCAAATCGGACGACTTGTTAAAAAAGCAATACAGTAATTTTAGAGCATTCCAGCGAACAGTTAGAAACATAAATGTAGATTCTTTAAAAGAAAAATGGGAGTACGAAGATCTGCTCAACACTATACAAAGTAGGTGGGCAGCGATAGATACGTTACATTGGGAGCTAGATAGTGAGTTAGAAGGTTAAAATAAAGAATACGAAGAAAAATTTACAAACTACGAACAGATTTATAACGACATAAAAAAGTCAATTAATACCAAAATATGGTCTACGGCACATAAGGAGAAACTAACTACGCAAATGGAGATTCCAATTTTTAGCGGAACATATCATCAATGGACATCCTTTAAAGATTTGTTTACAGAAGCCATTCATAGTAATTCATGCATATCAAACGCACAGAAAATGCAATTTTTAAAAAGTAAAGTTCGTGGAGAGGCCGAACGATTAATTCAACACTTGTCGATTAGTTCAGAAAACTATACCACCTGTTGGGATATTCTAAATCATAGGTATAACAATAAAAAGCTTATCTTTTCATCCCACGTGAATATTCTTTTAAATCTCCCCGTAATGCAACAAATATCAATTAATCAAATAAAACGCCTACACGATACTACTTTAGAGAGTATAAATGCAATAAAAAATCTTGGGATAGATGTAAGTACGTGGGACCCACTATTAGTTCATATTTTATCACAAAAATTAGATCAGGAAACCCATTCAGATTACTTGGAATCATTAAAGGAACCAAGAGAACTTCCAAAACTACAAGATTTTTTAACATTCTTAGAGAGTAAGTTTACAACTCTCGAATCATCTCGAAAGAAACCCGAAAACAATTCGATGAAGTTTCATCAAAACAATAACAGCAATCATCGTTCATCAGCATTTAAAAATAAATCTGATTCTTATAATGCATACGGTAATAATTCAAACTGTAACAAAAAATCATTTGTGAAATCATTCTATGTAGCAGGTATCGAATGTCAAATTTGCAATAACAATGAACATGGAATTTTTAATTGTGAAAAGTTTTTAGCAATGCCTGTTGAATTAAGGTTCAAAACGGCAAAAGAATTAGATTTATGCACTAATTGTTTATATAAGCATAATGGAAAACAATGCAGTTCATTGAAACGTTGCCGTATTTGTAATGGTAAGCATAATTCGATATTGCACGACGGAACGAAATTATACACCGTTGCCCAAAGTAGGCCATCGACTAGTAAACAACAAAATTACACAACAAAGGCTTCTAATGTTTCACAAGGTGACATATCGGAAATTCTTTTAGCAACATCCTTAATTAAAGTCACAGCATCAGATGGTACTCAATTAATCATGCGAGCTCTTATTGACCAGGGTAGTCAATTGTCCCTAATCAGCGAGAACGCAGCACAGAGATTATCACTTAAAAGAAATCAGTACCCAGGAGTTATATACGGAGTAGGAGAAAGGGAACAACATTGTAAAGGCAGAGTCACATTGTCATGTCAATCATTATACAACGATTTTACATTCTCAGTTAACACCTTTATCATGAATAATCTCGTAAAAAATCTACCGAATAGATCTTTCCAGACTCCATCATGGGATTATCTTAAAAACATTCAGTTAGCGGACCCACAGTTTAATATATCTCGATCGATTGATATTTTACTAGGAGCTGATATATATTCGATTATTATATTAAACGGTATTATCAAAGGGGAAGAAACGATGCAGCCTACAGCCCAGTTAACGCAACTTGGGTGGATTCTGAGCGGAAGTGCCACTTCATATCATTGTAACATAGTGCAAACTAACATAGACGACTTAAGAAAATTTTGGGAAGTTGAGGATATAGAGCAAGAATCCTCATTATCATTAGAAGAATTACAATGTGTTCAATTTTATAAAACGATAAAGGAACGGCTGACTAATGGCAAATATAAAGTAAGAATTCCTTTAAAATCGAATTTTGAAAAAGATCTTGGAAATTCTAAAGCTAAGGCCGTCGCTCAATTTGGAAATTTAGAAAGAAAATTACTGAAAAACAAAAATTTATCAAAGGAATATAAATTGTTTATAAATGAGTATATTGAACTCGGACACATGAAACCGTCAAGTAACACGAAACCATCATGTTATTTACCGCACCATTGTGTTTTACGTGACGATTCTACAACAACGTCACTGCGAGTCGTATTTAATGCGTCATCGCTTACATCATCGGGATTGAGTTTAAACGATCTTATGCATAAGGGACCCAATTTACAACAAAATCTTCAATTATTAATATTAAAATGGCGACAATACGAAATCGCGTTTACAGCAGATATTGAAAAAATGTTTCGAAACATATGGATGCACGAGGATGACCAGAATTTACAGAAAATTGTGTGGAGAGATGATCCGAAGGATAAGTTGCAGGAATATCAATTAACTACAGTTACATACGGTTTAAAAGCCGCTCCTTTTCTCGCTATGATGACATTACGCCAGTTAGTGAACGATGAACGAGATAAATATCAAGAAGCAGCAAAAATTGTCGAACAGTCGTTCTATATGGATGATCTGTTGCATGGAGCACATACTACATCATCAGCAAAGGAATTACAAAGGGACTTGATTAATTTATTGAAGTCTGGTGGATTTAATTTACGAAAATGGGTATCAAACAATCCTAATTTGTTACAAGGACAAATTAATGATCAAAATCAACAAAGCACTCTTCATTTTAAGCAACCAGAATCTAGAAAAACACTAGGGTTACAATGGAATCCAACACAGGATACTTTTACATTTACCTCAAAATTAAACTCAACTAACAAAAGAGTCACGAAAAGATCAGTTTTATCTGACATTTCAAAATTTTTCGATCCATTGGGATGGCTCACGCCTATTACTACACAATTAAAAATATTATTTCAAAACATTTGGTTATCCAAAATTAATTGGGATGAAGAAATTCCCGATAATATTCACAAACAATGGATTAAAATAAAGGAAGAGATTCCTAATATTAACAAATTTACAGTACCACGATGGCTAGGAATTAAGCACGGTTGTAGCATCGAGTTACATGGATTTTGTGACTCATCAAGTAAATCGTACGCTTGTGTGATATACTGTAGAATAAAAAATCAACCAACAGTCACCATTGTGGCGGGAAAGGCAAGATTACTACCATCTAGCAAAACATTATCAATGCCCCGTTCGGAGCTATGTGGAGCACTCTTGTTAGTTAAATTAATGTCACAAGTTAAGCAATCATATGAAAATTATGAAATAAACGTATACGGATGGATCGACTCAACAGCAGTTTTAGGATGGCTAAATGGTGATCCCGGTCGTTGGAAAACATTCGTAGCAAATAGAATCCGACAAATTACCGACATTATGCCTTCTGTTTGTTGGAACTATGTAAGTTCCGAAGAAAACCCTGCTGATTGTGCCACTCGGGGATTGCTGCCATCTCAATTAATCAATCATCCCTTATGGTGGCAAGGTCCAGCATGGCTATCAACGTTTACAAGCGACAAAGCAAATTGGAAAACAATATATTCAACGCAAGAAGAAATAAAAACTAAAAAGCAAGTCAATATTGTTATTCAGCAAAATACCACTGAGAGTAGCATCGTAAATATGTTATTAACTAAGTATAGCTCTATTGTAAAGGTTATACGTACATTAGCATGGGTGTATAGATTTATATCAAGAAAGCAAA
Source organism: Dione vanillae (assembly GCA_037178615.1). Classification (NCBI taxonomy): domain Eukaryota; kingdom Metazoa; phylum Arthropoda; class Insecta; order Lepidoptera; family Nymphalidae; genus Dione; species Dione vanillae. The sequence goes on along the minus strand of JAZFAU010000304.1, from coordinate 3,434,884 downwards.
CAAAACGTACATCATACATAACATTACAAGAGTATCGAATGGCTATGTATAACATAATAAAGCATGTACAAGCCGACCAGTTTATAAAGGAAATAAGTGACATTCAAAAGGGCATAAAGATAGACTCTAAAAGCAAAATATTAAGCTTAAACCCAATTCTGGATGCAAATGGAATTTTAAGAGTTGGGGGAAGATTAAGACACGCTCATATTAGTACAGACATGCAGCATCCTATAATAATACCTCATAGAGGTCGCCTAACGGATTTAATAATACATCAAGCACATACGTTAACATTTCACGGAGGAGCCCGTACAACATTAAGTTTCATACGGCAAAAATATTGGATTATTGGTGGCAATGTAGCAACTAAGAAGCAAATCAGATTATGCATAAAATGTAGAAAAATTAATCCTTACATACAGAATCAAATTATGGGAGATCTACCGGAATCACGGAGTAACCCATCTCGTCCTTTTTCACACTGTGGTATAGACTTCACAGGGCATGTTTACATAAAGGCAAGTAAAGGACGTGGAAACCGATCCACTAAAGGATACGTAGCAGTTTTTATTTGTATGGCGACAAAGGCGATACATTTGGAATTAGTAACAGATTTAAGCACATCATCATTTTTAGCGGCCCTGAGACGATTCTCGGCGCGTAGAGGAACTCCGAAGCATATGTACAGCGATAACGGTAAAAATTTTGTCGGTGCAGACAGAATATTGCGTCAGGAATATCAACAATTGCTGCAAATATTTAGCGAGGAATTTATGAAGGAAATATGTGAAATGGAAATAAAGTGGCATTTCAATGCCCCATCATGGCCTTCAGCAGGAGGTTTGTGGGAATCAGCAGTGAAAAGTTTTAAACATCATTTTAGACGTGTAATCGGCGAACAGAAATTAACATATGAAGAAATGTATACACTTTTAACCCAAATAGAAGCGGTATTAAATTCAAGACCATTATGTCCTCTATCGGAAGATCCTGATGATATGAATTATTTAACTCCATCCCACTTCTTAACTAACGGGCCTACGCTTACACTTTACGAAACAGAAAGGGATATGAGAACTAGATGGCAATTAACGCAAAAGATTTTTAATGATTTATGGAAAAGATGGCGAGCTGAATACCTAACGCAGTTAACATCCAGAAGCAAATGGACACGTTCTAAGGAAAATATAAAATTAAATGACGTAGTCCTTATTCATGAAGATAATATCCCGCCTGGAAAATGGTCAATGGGTAGAGTTGTTGACTTACACCCCGGGACGGACGGATTCGTGCGCGTCGTCTCATTAAAAACAAAGAATGGCATTCTCAAACGTCCAATTGCAAAATTATCAATAATGCCCGTAAACAGCTCAAGTTGGGATAGTAACACAGAGAAAACACGATCGGAACAATGCTCTGAACCGACGAAAAAACAAGCAAGAATATCAACTCGTCGCGGACTCAGTTCTGTGATCATGACTTTGCTTTTCTTTATGACCACCATATCCAGCACATATTCGACTTTAAATATAACTAAATTTAGAGACAATCAAGGTCTATACTTCGATAAGTTTGGAGATATGCAAATAATACGGGACGATTGGAAACTTATTCTATATTACAATATGGAACCTTATTGGGAAGGAATAACAGCCATTAATAAATATAAAAAATCACTCGAACAAACCTGCAAAACAATAAGAAATCAGACACGATGCGAGTTACTATTATTGCAATTACGTCACGGGTGCGATGAACTGGAATATTACAATCAGCTGTTACTTGGTCAGCATATTTTGTCTTCGTCGGCAAGGCTGCGGCGAGGTCTTATCGACGGTGTCGGCTATCTGGCAAATAGCTTGTTCGGAGTACTGGACGCAAGATTCGCAGAACAATATGAAAGAGATATCACATTACTTCGTACTAACCAATTAAACTTAGCATCATACTGGAAAAATCAAACTTCTATAATTGAAGCTGAAAATAACGTTCTTAAGCGCGTGGAGTACACAATTAGCAAGCAGTACAAAATGATTAATCAGCACATTAATTTATTGGATCAATCGACAAATATGTTTCAATCAGAAATTCAAAATATAACAATAATTAATGAAATGCTCGCAGGATTTATCATCGGAAGTAACATGCTTAATAATCTAAAAAATTTACAGAGCACGTTACTAGACACTGTTACAGATATATATCACGGTCGATTCAATCCACATTTAATAACACCTAAGCAGTTGGGAGAGCAGCTTGGTACTATAGCTAGTCAACTATATAAAGACGTGACCTTGCCAATACCCAACATACATACACAAACAAATAAAATTTATAAATTGATTCAATCGAGGACAAGAATATTAGAAAAATATTTAATCATAGAGATAAGAATACCATTGGTAATTAGAGACACATATGAAATATTTCGTATTATTCCAATACCTAATAGAAAGGTAAATAAGATGATTAGCATTATACCGTTATCGAATTATGTAGCAATAAACTTAAAAAGGGATACTTATATAACTTTATCTCAGAGCACTATCAATTCGTGCATAAATTTTGATAAGTATTTATGTCACATAAGTAGCCCAATTTATAACATAAAGAGTGACAAGGAATTTTGCCAAACTGAAACATCAGAATGCAAAGTATCTATAACCACATGCAAAGATTATTGGATTGAGAGTTATTCCCCAAACACATATATTTACTTTTGCTGTAACGAATGTCAGCTGCGATCTATATGTGGTGATCAAATTACGACTCATAAGCTTACGCGCGCTGGCATATTTACATTAGACGGCGATTGCACTATTAAGTCAGAATATTTTACGTTATTATCACATAACACAAAATCAAGTGAAATGCATTTAAACGCACAGATATTTGTACCGGTGATAGCACCAATAAATCATATCATGAATATATCATTACCTGCCCTAACATTATCCAACTCTTCTGAGATTCAAACGCAAATTAAGAGCATTGAAAACAAATTGGAAGTAATGAAGAAAACTGAACCTTTACTAGACAGAATAACGTTTCATGACGTACATCATTATACTGCTATATATATTTGCGTCGGCATAATAGTAATAGCTGCGCTGTTGCTCGGCTGGAGGCGCCTTCGTAGACCAACCCAGCCTGGGCCAGCGGCGCAGACGGCGGAGATGGAGCTAGCAGTTTCGGCAGTGCCTTCAGAGGCGCCGCCGACGGCATCGAGCGATAGTGAAAAGTGCAGTGATAAACATATAAAGTGCAGTGAATTTCGTAGTGCGCGTTATGTGAACAAGGCAACATCGCCTATGTGTACCAAGCGCGATAGGTCAAATAATGCACACATTATGATAGAGACTTAAAAACTGTAAACTTTTAAATATTATTTATACTATCTAATTTTATCTTATATTTCATCTGTACTGTTTGCTTCTCTTAAATATTACTTATGTTATCTTATATTATAATATAATTTGTATACCTTCATAGCATTTATAATTTTTTTACTTTGTATTTCTTCCTGTCGGGAGTATGTATGGGTTCACCCATACATTAACATATTTCATTGTACGTACACAATCATAAGCATATATAAATGTAAACATCGTTATAATTAAGTCAGTATCAATAAAGCGTTCAAACAAACAGGTCGTTCTCATTACCTAAACGCGATACTCACAAACCAGCTGGCCTCCATAAACTATCAAATCTATATGGTGTGTGGTACCAAACCCATACATCGTTTTAACTGATTTATTGGTGCTATCACCGGTACAAATATCTGTGCGTTTAAATGCATTTCACTTGATGACTGACGTAGACATTACGAATGCCATTCTACCGTCACTTGCTGCGCCACCTGTAGGAAATTCGGGCATATGAAAGCAGGGGACCACAAGACTAATACACGGGATTGCCGTGTGGTGGGGGTTAAAATCGCCAATGATTATCAGTAGATGAGATAAACTAGCTAAAATAGGTAAATATCTGGAGCTAAGGAAAAGTGAGAATGTGGTATATAAAAAGATACAAAAGTTAAATTGAAAGCTTTAACAGCAACAATATTTATAAAAGGGCTATAGGTAGGAATGCATACCCATACCCATCATTTTTGTCATCTCTCAAACAAGACTTCCCTTTTACCAAGTGTGAGAGATGAAAGTAATTGCCAGTCTATGTATCAACAGAAAATTTTTGTTGTGAGCCTTACAGCAGAGGATGAAATAGGAGCAATAAAAGTGTTTTCAGCAGCATTGTTCGGTATTTTATTGTTATTGGTTGGTGACAGTCTGTCAATTAATAAGACTAAAAGAAAATATAAAAGTTGTTCAATTGATGGAGTATGAGTAAGATGAAGATGAGTCAATGGCACAGCCATTTCCAAGAGTTGATGAACATAATGATATGATGTTTTGATGAGCAATTTTGTAACCAACTGATTAAGGCGTGTAAGGTTGGACTGTTTTAAAAACTATTTTTTTATATGAACACAGGTTATTTTTATAAAAGGTGTGGTCATGTTGTATCGCCACGCCAGATTCGATGACTGGAAGAAAATATATTATTTCCATTTCACTCGTTCTGGTAACAAACACAAAGGCGTAGAGTTATCTACTAAACAAGTAATTATTTAAAGGCGAAGTAACGGGGTAATGTAAGAAGTGTTCTTATACCAACCCTGCTTAATGTACTTGCATTAAGATCAAGAAGAAAAAAGACAGAATGAAAAGGCATAAATTACACATCGAGATCAAACCCGTTACGAGTTAAAAACTGTCTACCACAAATATTATGCAGTAATGTTGTTCTGGATAACAATTTTGTTAGATTTAGCTGTATTATTAATTTTATTATAGTTTATCAAATCAAACATTCGCACACCTGTGCATATACGTAGATAGAATAAAAGTAATTATTTTGATGGATCTGTCTTGGTTTAATTGAATAATATGATTGTGCTTATCTGTAGGTTAAAATATATGTAACATATTTTTATTCGCCCGCAGCTGAATTGGCTAATAATATACTCTTATATTCTCAGTAATATAATTTATAAGCAAAAATATATTTAGCATGAATGGCTGCGTTTTAATTAGATTCTTTTATAAAAATTAATTAGTTTATTGAATGTAGAAAGTAGTAATATTTTTTATTCGCGCTGTGATGTAGAAAAGATGAACTTAACAGGGTTCATACTATGAAAATGTTGTATGTACTGAGTAATTCAGTAGCGCATCAAACTTAACTTATTTTTGTGTAAGTCCCTTGACCGGTTTCCTATAGTTAACTGATATAAAAAGAGGAAGATATTTGACATCCAGGTTATTTGTATGTGCATTTATTTTTCGTTAAACGATATGCTTTTTTATATATTGTTATTTTATATACATTTTTCTGAACCTCTAGATCTTCTTTAACGATCTTCTTTATGGAATGTTACCGCAATTAACATCACATGTGCCTAACGTAACTTACTCAATCAACAAATAGCGTACACCGTTGTAACTAAAATATTAAATTAAGAGAATATATCATTATTAGCGAATAGGTGAGTCACCCATAGTGGGGATTTTTTTGCTAATTCGAGATGAAGGTATACTAATTTCTTAAATAAGTTTAAGTCTTAGACTACTAAAAAATAAACATTAGTTTATACATAAGGAGAAATTTATTAGAAAACAAGCTTGCAAAGAGTAAGAATGATGTCACCATACTTTTAAGTTATTCTGAGCCGAGTCCTTTAGTTGAATGTTTATAGTAGGACTGCATTATAAATAAGGACTTTGCCGGCTTAGTTATTCCGCCATATTGAATTTAAAACTTAATTATTATTATAAAACGATATCTTTACAAAATTTCTGATTGCTCCGCTGAAGGAAAAGACAAAACTAAATCTTAAAATATTCCTTTCATAGTAACATACAAGAAGTTTAAAATCACTTATGTGGTGAGAGCGCCTGCAGGGTTCGCAGGAGGGCGCGGGTTCGAGTCCCGCTGCATTCAAATTTTTATATGTTTTCTTTAAGTATTTTTTAATTTATTTAGTTTCTTTTTGAGAAAGTAAATAAACTCTAACCACAAATATTACAGGATTTGTAAAAAAATGTCCATACGACATCAAATTATAATCATCGTAATTGTTTATCAAAAAACTATTTCCTCTTCAAATATCTATTATTAGAAATATACCTACATTATGTATCAACGTGAAAACACTAGAAACAACTTTCTAAACGATCGAGTAAACACTGTAACAGTGCTAACAGCGGAAAATAACAGAAAAATATTAATTTATTTATTTAACAACAAAAACAAATTACAAACAATCGATGTCCCGCGCCAGTGTTTGCACTGCCTCAGGATTATTGGTATTACCTTCTATCACACTGAATTGAGAAATATATTTATTTTACGACTCCGTGAAAAATATATGGATAAAAAAAATTAAATATATATAAATAAATAAAGCTTTTTAATCTATCCAATAAAGCTGTTTCAGAAGTTTTATAAATTATTTGTATAATGTAATATTATAGTAGGCGATTATAAGGAGAAACTTATATTAAATATATTTCTGAACTTTTGTTCTTTTAAACTTGATTTGGATTCTTTTGATTTTTTTTTATATTTTTATCCTTTTTCAATGTACTTTAAAATCAAGTACAAAATTGCTGTTATAAGCGATGCTAAGCAGAAACGTAGAATAGCACATTGAATTCTACTAGAATTCAACTCTAAGAATATATTGAATATACTAAGTGAATAACCGCTTTATAAACATACATTGAAATACATACGAAATTCATGTATGATTTTTTATATAAAAAACTGTACAACGAAATTATTATTAAGAAATGATAAACAATTTCTCCTCAAACAATATTACAGTAAGTAGTAAGCATTTAAACAAAAATTAACTTTAATAAGACATATTTTTAATAGCTAGGCACAGGCATATTGCAGGGTAGGCAGAGGGAACTGCAGAAACAATATGAACCTCGTGCTAAGACACTCCGTTACTTATTTCCAGCTTTCTCCGTCCCCGCTTTCTGCCTTTTTTTCGGAACTCAACACCGCGCTTTGCCTAGTTTTCAGAGCGAAGAAAATGCAAATAGAAAAATCCATCTTCTCCGAGTGGTAATCGAACCTTTAAACCGTTGCGTTTACAGGCAGACGCTTACGCATCTGCGCCACAACGGCGACGACGACGTTCACGTGTGTTAAAGATTATTCATATTTCATAAGTGTAAGTAAATAATTTACATAACTTCGTTTCTTCTTTAAAATTTATTAGCTCATTGGAGCATCAAGTTATGATTCACATAGAAACGGTAAAAATTAAATGAATGACCTATTGTTTTATGATTAGCAATAACTGTTTGTGGTCGAATTAGCATAAAATATTTTCATGTGGAATTTCTTGCACAATATTTTATTCTGTGGAAGCTTAAATGAGGCGAGAAGACGTGAGAGGCAAATTACAATTTGTAAATAGATCAGGAAAGGCGATGCGGTATTACATTATCAAACAATGTTTACTAAAATGATAATTACTTACAATAATAAGTCACGACAGACCACGATAATCATGTTATACTAATCAAAATTAAAATTTTCTAAATGCTCAAATTACGGCCATACAAAACCTTCCCCCTATAATTTAGATTTATTTCAGAGCTGTAGCTTATTCTCTATATTATTATATAATATAGATTCAAGTAAAAAAAATTAGTCATAAGAAGAAACATTTATCGGTTTAAGTTCAATAGTACAGAATCTCTCTTTGGATTTATCGATAATCTCATGATACTGACAGCGAGCCGAAAGCAACATCAGGTATTCCGAATTTATTAGACAAAATATGTACGTGGATAGAAGAAATGAGCACAAAACTTAACGAATATGGACTACGTACGTCTGACAAAACAAAATGTTAAACATATGTTTAATAGGACTTTTACAGTCTACCAGAACGACTGACACTACTGACATTTCAATGTAGTTTAACGATTCCAAAGTACTTATAAAGGCCTATGATTTTCGCCATACGAAAAACCACAAAAGCAGATATTGACTCTAGTTGCCCCACCTATCCCATAAGTATTACGGATAAAAGAAATACAACAAAACCATTTTTTTTCTTATGACAACATTGTCGAATAGACGTATTTGCAACTTCTCTCGAAAAATAAATTGAAATTTATTATTTTTTATTGTTAAATTTGGTATAATTTACAAAAAAGTTTATGTATAATTGATATTTGTAGTGATATAGTAATATTCACTACATTATAGTGTGTATAAATCTGTTAAATTGCTTGTTCGTCAACTGTCCAGCTATCATTGTGCTAGTAACGAACTATATTTAATTTTTTGCATTTTTAGCGTATAGCTAAAAAAGCTTCACGCTTTTTATCCCACACATGGCATGGTAGGCAGAGGGGACTGCAGGAACTATACGAACCTAGTGTTAATCTTGTTATTGTGATTTCAAGCTGTTGTTCTCCTTTTTCGATCTAAAAATACAAGTTCATACTGCCCTACTCTAATTCTTACTCTTATCGTAGTATAAATATTATTATACAAATATGACAACCCGCGGTATTAGATGCAGTGTGAACAGTTACTGAGGGAAAGGGATGACAATGAAAAAGAAGTTTTGCAAATTATTAATAGAAATAAAGAATTGAAAAATGATTTGTAAAAACTTCATATGCAATACACTTCCATATTAGAAAAAAATGATAATTTGCAAAAAGTAGTCAATGGGTTTGACCAGTGCAGATATGAATATGAGGAAGCCCTCAGGCTTACCAATAAACTCAAAACACAACTGCATGAGGCCCAGCAGTATATATGTCAATTAGAAAGTATTAATTTAAAGCAAAAGGCCTCTCAAACCCAAAACTTATTTGAGGAGTTGGTTGAGAATGCACCCTCTCTTGTTTCCCCTGTTATCACGTATAAAAATGACATATCTACCATAGACTTAACTGGTGATGACTCTGTGTCTTCCAAGCAGCCTCTCAGTAAGAATAAATGAAAAAATATATCAAAATAAATAAGTATATTAAAAAACCCAGCGCCTATTAAAAAACAAGTATACACAAGAGATAAAGATACAAGTTTAAACAAGTATTCACAAATGATAAAGAATAACAATTTGTTACATGAGACTAAGGTGAATTCCCTACAGTATGAGATTACCACATTACATAATAAGTTAAAAGAAAAGTGGGCTGTCTTTGGAGGAAGCCTTTACCCGATCTGGGGACCTTGCTGATTAGTTTTTAATTTTAGTGCTTTGTTTTGCCTTGCTGATTAGTTTTTAGGTTTAGTGTTAATAATTTACTACTGAATAGTATAATAAAAAAAACTAAATGTGTATTATAACAGTTTTTGTATTTGACGTTCTGAATAGTGTGTATTATTCAAAACACCAAATTCAAAAACTGTTAAAGCCAACATACTTTTGGGTTAGGTTTAAAGATTTTTATTCTCAACAAGACAATACAAAGTCACTTATTTGAGAACATAACTAACTTAAAAATATAAAATTGCTAACATTCGTCACACCAAGTTTTATTTAATTTTTAGTGCTTAGTACGAAATTAATAAGAGTACAAAAGAAATGAAAAGAAAAAAAAACCCACTCTTTGCGTTAGTCGGTAAGATATTGCGTGAGTTACTATTGCTCTTGGTAAATGTTATCTAATTTTTGACAACAAACGCTGCTGAGCTGAGCCTATTCCCCAGTCCATCAATATGAGTTCCCCACTGTAATTTATAGTCAATGATGATACTTAGAAATAGCGTAGAATCGGGTTCCACCGTTTAACTACTCAAAAAAACAAAAGCATTTACAATATTTTGCGACAGGACACACGGCGGGCGTATCAAACGCCACGACCTGGTCCACGAGCGTCGTCGCTGAGACAATGACCAAGAGGGGCTGGAGTGTCGAACTGGAGACAAAATTCGCCACTTCACTTGGGTTCCGGAACCCCTATCTCATCGCGTTAAGGAGAGGAGTGGGGGTCATTCTGGACACACAAGTAGTCTCGGGTCAGCGATCCCTCGACGACACTCATCAGAACAAACGTAGAAAACACGGGGGTAACGTTGAGCTAGTCCAGAAAGTTGTGGACAAATTAGGACTACCTGCAGAGAGTGTGTGGAGAGTAAGAATGGCGACATCCTGCACCATCTCTTGATGTGGTGCTTGGAGCGCTGTTTCCTTTCGGGAGATGCAGATGCTCCTTGGGCTTGACAATTCGGTGTACGGGTTAATCCTGTGCCTTGTTTCAAGGGGTTCGCACGTGAATTGGACTAGGTTCAACCAGTTTACGCAGGTGCGTTGCGTCGAGAGCGTGGGACTGAGTAACAGGGATCCTGTGGATCGGGTTTCTACACACCCAGTGTCCCTTGACCTATAGCAGTAGCTTTTGTTTTGCGAGGCCCTCTGTTGCCATTAACTTAAAGGACAAGCCCACCAAGTGTAAAATGCTGTACCCAAAGCTATGGAAGTTAGGAGGCGATTTGGTATTCCTGGGTATTCCCGTTATGGTGGCGTGGTTGCTGATTACGAGGCGATCGTAAGCGGCGCAGATTTTGACCGGCCACGGCTCACTCAGGTTCTACCTTCATAAGATGCGGTTCAGTGACGCTGCCGAACGTTACTGTAACGCGGTGGAAACACACGACCATATACTTTGGGAATGCGGGTTATATGCGGAAGAGTGTGAAATGCTGTCTGATTGGCCAAAAAATTTGGACCCGGTCTATCACGGTGACTTGGTGGCAAGTGTAAAAGGATTTAGGCGATTGCGAGCAATAGCGCACAAATAACACAAGAAGAGGAAGGAACTTGAAATCTGATCTTCTTCTGCTCGGACGCGAAATGATGGCCGTGTGTCGTCAAGCCCCAGAAATGGGAGAGTTGACAAAGAAGGGACAGAATAAAGATTTGTAGGAGTCAAGAAACTGCACAGGGCAAACAGCAGGAAATAAATCCAAGAAACGCAAGTACCGTGCGGTCTCCGACGATTCGGTCCGTATGCTCAAAACAAGATTATGGGTTGACGGTGGGTTTGTTCCTATCTGCGCCGCCGACGCTCGGCGGAGATGGACGTGTGCGAGCGCTCTCAGATACGGCAGCGGTTATTTGTACTCCAAGAATATACATCGTGCATACATACAAATCCATGTATGATTTTAATATATAAAAAAAACTGTATAACGAAATCGTTATAAAGAAACCATAAAAAATTTCTCCTCAAATAATATTACAGTAAGTAATGATCATTAAAACATAAATTAACTTTAATAAGTGTGACAACAAACATTTATTGGGTGATCGAATGGTCAAAAACTTCATACGTTCATAGTTATTTGATATCAATTCTAAATGCTATGACAGAAAAATTCCTAAATAATATACGAGGTGTGTTCAAAAAGTATCGCGAATTTTGAATTTTCGCGGGTTACGTATATCGAATTTCAATTTTTTTGTGGCGTTATGTTGGTACTCATGTCTCTCACTTATGCCGACAACCTCGGCCATTTTGAATGTTCACTTAATTGTTGACAGCTGCTTTGCTTGCACGTGTTTTGGATCGTCTTCGATTTTTACCCATTCAAAAAAATGGATCAAAGAACGTGTATCAAATTTTGTGTGAAAAACGAAATTAAGTGCGCGGATGCATTCCGAATGTTGACTGTGGCATACGGAGAAGCTACCTTGGACCGAAGCAACGTTTATCGGTGGTACAAAATGTTCTCAGAAGGCCGAGAAGATGTGAACGACGAAGAGCGTGCCGGACGCCCGAGCACTTCAACAACAGACGAAAAAATTAATGAAGTGGAGAAAATGGTATTGGCCAATCGTCGAATCACCATTAGAGAAGTTGCTGAGGACCTAGACATATCGATTGGCTCGTGCCATTCGATTTTTATCAATGATTTGGGCATGAGACGGGTCGCCGCGAAATTCGTACCAAAATTGCTCAATTGCGACCAAAAACAGCATCGCATGAACATTGCTAATGAGATGTTGGACTCTGTCCGCGACGACCCAAATTTGCTCCAGAGGGTCATAACTGGTGACGAATCGTGGGTTTATGGTTATGACGTGGAAACCAAAGCTCAATCATCTCAATGGAAGCTGCCGCACGAACCAAGACCGAAAAAAGCGCGCCAAGTTCGGTCGAATGTGAAAGTTTTGCTGACAGTTTTCTTCGATTGCAGGGGCGTGGTGCATCATGAGTTCTTGCCACAGGGTAGAACGGTCAATAAGGTTTATTACCTGCAAGTTATGCGCAATTTGCGCGAAGCAATCCGCCAGAAACGCCCGGTTTTGTGGAAGAACAAAAATTGGCTTTTGCACCACGATAACGCCCCTGCTCACACATCGTTGCTTGTGCGCGACTTTTTGGCCAAAAACAACACACTAATGATGCCGCAGCCACCGTATTCCCCAGATCTGGCCCCCTGTGACTTTTTCTTGTTCCCTAAACTGAAGAGGCCCATGAAAGGACGACGTTATGCTACACTTGACGAGATAAAGACGGCATCGAAGGAGGAGCTGAACAAGATAAAAAAAAATGATTTTTTGAAGTGCTTCGAAGATTGGAAAAACCGTTGGCACAAGTGTATAATATCTCATGGGGATTACTTTGAAGGGGACAAAATAGATATTCATGAATAAATAAATAATTTTTGAAAAAACACAAAATTCGCGATACTTTTTGAACACACCTCGTACAATAAATCACTCAGTTGCAAAACGGATGCAAAGATCCAAGCCCGCACGATCACCCTAATGCCAGAGACCAGTGGTTATTTTATATTGTCAAGTTATTGAAACCCTTACAGAAATACATTTTCATTTTTATTTCACGAATCGGACATATCAACAAACTTTACTTTTAATTATAGATTAAACATTCGAGCCAATATTATGATATTTATGTCCACTGGACTGAACATACATACTGTTATACACCAACCCTTTACGAGTACCAACCCTGTAATATTGCTGATGAATGCAATCCACCTCACCTAGTACTTAACAATTGGTATAGTATATAAACTCCCGATAGATCGGGAGTACCCAGTCTGTATCATACTTCACACAAACGCGGCTGCCTAAGGGTCCCACATCTGTTGTTATGTTAAGTAAATAAAATCTTTGATTAATAAATCGTTTTTGAAAGATTTTCGCCTTGAGAAGGTACTCAGTTATTTTCATCTGAAAGAATTTTTCCAACACCTACTGCCTACTCTATACATATAGAAATACGAAATTACTATAGACTTAACTATAATATAATACTACTAAAGACTTAATATAAAACCATAATATTACTACGATTGACAAAACATCATTTTCATTAAAACAATAGAGAAATCACAATAACAAGAAAAGTAACCCATAAAAAACCGTTAAACGTACATGACGATTTTGATGGCCATGAGTTACAAAAATTGACTATGGACATTTAAGCACTTACAGAATCGAATTTTACGAATATGACTTTGTAAACCTTGAGACCACCCAACTCGCTATATTCGTAAAGACATTGGCAAGCCTCGTCTTGATAAAATCTTAGCTGTTGAACAATATTTTATATTCAAGACACCTCAGGAAATAAAACAATTTTTATATCTTCGCAGTTATCATAGAAAATTCATCCTTGCCTTTATTTCACTAAATCTCTCACAATATCTGTAAAGTAAAGAAGTAAGTTTCATAGTTCTTATCTTATAGAGGCTCTTTGTTAAACAATTAGTAAAATATTAATAAAAGACATAATTCATTATTATTAATCACATACGAGGCCATAACCGTACGAACTTCACAAAAAAATTTCTCTCTTTCGTCTTTGTTGGCCACTTTTGTCCAATTATAGTAGAAGCAATAAGAATTTTTATGTAACAATGCATATATCAAGGAATAGTTAGATGTCGTAAGCTATTATAAAGTGCACAAGCATTGTTTCAGCAGCAGGTTTACAATATTAGAAATGTTCAAATAAACAATAGAGATAAGATCGTGAAATAGAACCATCATAATTTCTACAAAACATTTTTATAAAAAAATCCTTTGTTTCTCGTCTTTAAAAAGAATTATTATCTTTCACAGACAAGTAAAGGATTATTATGTCTACTCATCAAAAAACACACCGTTACGATTTAAATCGCTTCAACGAACTAATAAAGCCTTAAACAACGACATCGGGACGTATTTTCAAAGACAGATTTCCATCAATGTGTAGATTTTACTAATAACAGTGCTCAACTAGAATCAAAGTTGAAATACGCCGTTATCAACACCTGATTTTATAAAAAAAACATACTTTGAAGGAAGATTCAGAGGCTATCGGGATCATATCCATCATATTACTACTTTTTTGTGATGAATCGAATGCTCTTGGAATATTACGGTAAAAACGAAGAAGTAACAATTCTTAAAGACGATAAACGTATCGCGATGGTCATACTTGACACCCAGGAGTATAATAATAAAAGTACAGTTTAGTTAACGGATAAATAAACTTATAAAACTTTTAACATCCAAATTAACAAATAGCCAAATTAAAGATTAGCCGCGATTACTCAATATCCGTGGCTAAGTATTGGCGAGAGAAGTTGCACACATCGACTGATAGATTCGAACTCCATGAATCCTCACGATACCCGGCTTTCACTACTTGGATAAGGGACAGGTGTGGATAACTAAGTGCAAGCGATTAGGTGCAATTCGTCCACTGCCATATCAATGCCCTCCCCTCAAGAGTGAGGGTCTCAAGAGACGGCGAGATGGTCGGGGGACGGACCTGAAGTGCCGCAGTAGATGCATGATGAGCGAGATAGCCTATATCATTTCTGATTAGCAGTGCGACAGGACACACGGCGGACGCATTAAACGCCATGACTTGATCACAAGCGTTGTCGCTGAGGCGATGACCAAGAGGGGCTGGAGTGTCGAACTGGAGACAAAATTCGCCACTTCACGTGGCTTCCGGAACCCCTATCTCATCGCGTTAAGGAGAGGAGTGGGGGTCATTCTGGACACACAGGTAGTCTCGGGTCAGCGATCCCACGACGACACTCATCAGAACAAACGTAGAAAACACGGGGGTAACGTTGAGCTAGTCCAGAAAGTTGTGGACAAATTAGGACTACCTGCAGAGAGTGTGTGGAGAGTGAGAGTGGCGAAATCCTGCACCATCTCTTGATGTGGTGCCTGGAGTGCTGTTTCCTTTCGGGAGATGCAGATGCTCCTTGGGCTTGACAATTCGGTGTATGGGTTAATCCCGTGCCTTGTTCTAAGGGGTTCACACGTGAATTGGACCAAGTTCAACCAGTTGACGCAGGTGCGTCGTGTCGAGAGCGCGGGACTGAGTAACAGGGATCCTGTGGAACGGGTTTCTACACACCCGATGTCCTTTGAACTCTAGCAGTAGCTTTTCTTTTGCGAGGCCCTCTGTTGCCATTAACTTAGGGACAAGCCCACCAAGTGTAAAATGCCGTACCCAATGCTATGAGACTTAGGTATTCCTAGGTATTTCGATTTGGTATTCCTAGGTATTCTCGTATTGGGGGCGTGATTGCTGATTACGAGGCGATCGCAAGCGGCGCAGATTTTGACCGACCACGGCTCCGTCAGGTTCCACCTTCATAAGATGCGGTTCAGTGACGCTGCCGAATGTATTGTAACGCGGCGGAAACACACGACCATATACTCTGGGAATGCGGGTTATATGCGGAAGAGCGTGAAATGCTGTCTGATTGGCCAAAAAATTTGGAGGCCCAGTCTATCACGGTGATTTGGTGGCAAGTGTAGAAGGAATTAGGCGATTGCGAGCAATAGTGCAAAAATGGCACAAGACGAGGAAGGAACTAGAAATCTGATCTTCGTCTGCTTGGACGCGAAGTGATGTCTGTGTGTCATCAAGCCCCAGAAAGGGGAGAATTGACAAAAAAGGGACAGAATAAAGATTTGTAGGAGTCAAGAAACCTCACAGGAAAAGAACAGGAAATAAATTCAAGTAACGCAAGTACCGTGCGGTCTTCGACGATTCGGTCCGTATGCTCAAAGCAAGATCATGGGTTGGCGGTGGGTTTGTTCCTATCTACGCCGCCGACGCTCGGCGGAGACGGACGTGTGCGAGCGCTCTCAGATACGGCAGCGGTTATTTGTACTCCAAGAATATATTTAATACACTAATTGAATAACCGTTTTGCAAACCCATGTACTGTACATACAAATATACATCGTGCATACATACAAATCCATGTATGATTTTATTATATAAAAAACTGTGTAACGAAATTATTATAAAGAAACCATAAACAATTTCTCCTCAAATAATATTACAGTAAGTAATAAGCATTAAAACATGAATTAACTTTAATAAGTGTGACAACAAACATTTAATGCGTGATCGAATGGTCAAAAACTTCATACGTTCATAGTTATTTGATATCAATTCCAAATGCTATGACAGAAAAATTCCTAAATAATATACAATAAATCACTCAGTTGCAAAACGGATGCAAAGATCCAAGCCCGCACGATCACCCTAATGCCAGAGACTAGTGGTTATTTTACATTGTCAAGTTATTGAAACTCTTACAGAAATACATTTTCCTTTTTATTTCACGAATCGGACATATCGACAAACTTTACTTTTTAATGATAGATTAAACATTCGAGCCAATAAGATATTTATGGCCACTTGACTGAACAAACATACTGTTATACACCAACCTTATACGGGTACCAACTCTATAATATTGCTAATGAATGCAATCCACCCCACCTAGTACTCAACAATTGTTATAGTATATAAACTCCCGATAGATCGGGAGTACCCAGTCTGTATCATACTCAACACAAACGCAGCTGCCTAAGAGTCCCGCACCTACTGTTATGTTAAATAAATAAAATCTTTAATTAATAAATCTTTTTTTAAAAAGACTTCCTCGTGGGACCCTATAACATTTTGGTGGCAGCGGTGGGAATCGGAAATCCCCAGTTCGCCTAAATAAAATAAAATAACAGACTCCGAACTGTCGTATCTACGATAAATAACGCAGTGCTAGAAATAATTAATTGTATTCAGTGTCGTGTTTTGTGTGAAAAATTAAAGTTTTTAAAAATTAAGATTAATTAAGTGAAATCATCTTAATTAAATAAGTGAGATCATCTCGTATCATGAGAAGGAGGGGAGGAAGGATCTCTGTGAAGGAGGCACTAGTTTCAAGATAGTCAAGTTACTGTATTAGAATATTTTTTAATTAAGGATCCGCTATGTTATTCCTGTATTATTTTCTACCATAACTTAATTTAAATTGTAATTTAGTGACATTATATAATTATAAATAATCCTCTCCAGAAAACATTTAGTAATGCTTATATTACCAAAAAAAAAAATACGAGAAATTAAATTTACATATCCCGGAATCTTCTTTTAGTGCACAGACAGACAAAGCTGGAACATCCCCTAAGGTAACCAGATTCGCTGTTTTAACCGTATCCCTACGGTTAAAGCAGCGGATGTGGTGGATCTAAAAAATATTTCTTAAATTTATAACGGCAGTAGAGAAATTACAAATTCTTTTATAATTTACTGTAACAATGCATATGAACTTCAACTCAAAAACCCATTTTTCTGAATTATATACTTAATCAATTAAGTGGGCAAGCGAAGGCTGCCTGTTCAATAAAAGAGTTCACCTCTTAGGAACAACTTAACGATTTTTTAAGGCAACAATTTAGTGAAAGAAAACATAATGGTCACCTTTACAGATTTACAAGAGAGCAGGCAGGGCCCGCAAGAACTAGCCTGCTAAAAATCAGTATACTTTACGTATAGAAAGCTGTTTGACGCAGTTATTGACAGAATTCTCCCTTAATAGTACTACAAAGTGTACGCTGCATGGCGTATAGCCGCAATAGAAGACTTAGCTCTTTATCATTTTTAATGGGTCGTCATCTACGACTATCAACGATTGTCAGATGCCCAGGGAACTTGAATGAAGCTATTAACCTCGCCATTTCTGAAGGAGTCAAATATAAATTCATGTCAAGGTCAATCGTCTTCATTGCCTAGATCCCCAGACTCTTTTACCGATATTGTGAAACCGTAGGACACGATATAAGGGACTGCCAGAAACGAGCTTATTACAAGTTTATCCAGGGAAGTAATTTTGATAATGTTGCCTCTAGAACTATTAGGTTCGTTCAAGAATCGTCAGATGAAAGTCCAGAGAATGTACAATATGAGGACGGAAACAAAATTGAAAAAGATCATTTAAGCCATTAGACGTCCCGCTTAGATGCCACACGGGACAGTTTTTCAAGACGGGCGCAAACGCAATTAAAATACATAATTCCAAAAGAGCAACACAGCAGAATAACAAGCCCAAAAATGGAAGCACTTTTATAAACGAAAGTATCCAAGCGTATTGTAAACATATTGACAAAGGAAATTTATCACACAATAACCATAACAATATAATTTACGAAATTGACGTGTAAAGCTCTTGTTGATGTATTTAAAAATTAAATTTGCTTGTTAATTGTTTTCTAATATTTGTTTGAATAAAAGACGTGTTAACTCTTTCGTTGTTTATTGGACACTGAGAATTGAACGTACATGCCGCCCACCAAAAGGACGTTAAGGCCTTTTTAAACATAAGTAATATGCATGTTTAATATTACAAAATAGTTTACAATCAAATTACATACTAAATTAATAAATTGATCAATGGACTGCCAGATAGGTAAACTAGTAGGTAAATGTAAAACATTGTTAACAAAAATATTCTAAATTTTATACATTAATCTAGTTATAGGTATTACTACTTCAATACTAATTCCTACAAATTGGTAAAGGACATAAACTTGCTACAGATCTCTTAATAATTTTTCCGTTATATCTAAGACTGTAAACTCTACTAATATTGTCCGTTCCAGGATGCTTCTCAATAATACGCGCTAATGCCCATCTGCTTGGTGGCATGTTTTCATTTTTCAGCAAAACTACATCGCCAATTTCAAATTCAGGCGCACTCTTTAGCCACTTTGGCCGTTGATTTAGCCTTGATAGATATTCGTTCTGCCAACGATTCCAGAATCCTTGTAATATTTTTTGAGTATGCTGCCATCTTGAGAGTAAATTTATATTTAAAGATGTATAGTCACGATCAGGTATAGTGATGAGTGCTTCACCTATGAGGAAATGACCTGGAGTGAGTACTTTTATATCGGCAAGGAGATCTACATCTGTTGAAATTGGTATCAGTGGTCTTGAGTTTAGACAGGCTTCAATTTGTATCAACACTGTAGTTAGTTCTTCGAATGTTAAGTTGTGCGTAAGTATCTTTCTTAAGTGTACTTTAATCGATTTGACACCTGCTTCCCACAGCCCACCAAAATTTGGACTATAAGGTGGCATGAAATGCCACTTAACGCCGTCATTCACTAATTCATTGATAGCAGAACCAGGTATTTCTAATTTTGCTTCTTCCCACATTGACAATAATTCCTTATTGGCTGCTACAAAATTAGTGCCATTGTCGCTCCAAATTTCGTGACACTGTCCTCTTCTAGCGACAAAACGTTTAAATGCTGCAATGAATGCGTCCGAAGTTAAGTCGCTAACCAATTCTAAGTGTATCGCCTTAACTGCCATACAAATGAAAATGCAAATATATGCCTTGCTTGTCTTGGCACCTTTTCCTTTGGATTTTAAGATAGATACAGGACCAGCGAAGTCAACACCACTACGTGAGAAAGGACGGGATGGAGTCACACGTGCTTGAGGTAAGTCACCCATTATCATCTGTCGGTTTGTAGCACGCTGACGTGCGCATGTAAGACAATTATGTACGTATTGTTTTACTAGGTTCTTGCAGCCAACTATCCAGTACTTGCTCATCAGGTAAGTAATCATTAAATTTATTCCTCCGTGTAAAGTTTTTATGTGTGCATCTTTCAAAATAAGCGGAATTAGATCATTTCGCTTGCCAAGTATTATTGGATGTTTTATGTTTTCATCTACATTAGCATTCCTCAACCTGCCGCCCACTCTGAGAATATTCTGACTGTCGATGAATGGGGTGAATGTTTTCAAAATACTAGTAGTTTTAACAGGTTTATGTTCTTTTAGCCGTCGTATTTCCTCTGAGAACTCTTCCTGCTGTACTCGCTGCTACTAAATTTGTTTTTATTTCTCCATTTTTTGTTTGTACTCGACAGTAAACAACAGCTGCATACGCCTTGACAGAAGCATCACAAAAGCCATGTAACGTTATAGCATCTTTATCTGTACTGAAAGTGTTCAACCACCGTTTAATTCTCATATCGTTGACATTTCTTAAATCTTCTCGAATGGCTTTCCATTCCTCCTTTAACTCTTCTCTTATGTCTTCATCCCAACCAATTCCCTCTAGCCATAGCTTTTGAACTAGAATTTTTGCTGTAACGATTGCTGGTGCTATCCAACCTAGTGGGTCGAATATTTTTTGCAAATCTGATAGTATATTTCTCTTTGTTATATGTAATGGTAAATTTTGTAATTGTATCTGATATTGAAATTCATCTTTTTCTAGGCTCCACGACAGACCCAGAGTTCTAATAGTCCCGCCAAGTTTCAGCTGTAAATTAGCCTTTGTCGTAATTTTGTCGTAATCCATGGATCTTAGCAAGTTGAGACTATTTGAAGCCCACTTTTGTAATTCAAAACCACCTCTTCGCAAAAGATTTATTATTTCTTGAGTAAGACATATAGCTTGTTCTACAGAATCGCAGCCTGATAACAAGTCGTCAACGTAAAAGTCTTCTCGAATTATCTTGGCAGCTTCTTGATATTGTTCACCTTCATCGTCGGCTAGCTTCATTAGCGTTTTTATTGCTAAATAAGGAGCAGACGCTGTCCCGAATGTAACTGTTTTCAGTCTATAATCTTTAATCTCTTTCGAGTCTTCTGTGTTACCCTCCTTTTGTCGCCAGAGTATTCTATGGTAATCTGTATCTTTGCTATCTAAGAGCACCATTCTGTACATTTTTACTATATCACTGGCAAAACATATTTTATGTGTTCGCCACCTCATTACAATGCTTCGCATATCCTCTTGAAGTACAGGTCCGGTCATAAGCTCATCATTCAATGAAATAGCATTACTGCCTTTACTAGATGCATCGAAGACCACTCTTAGTTTAGTGGTTTCTTTGTCTTCTCGGATCACGACGTGATGTGGGAGATAAACGCTACGATTATTTATTTCGTTATCTGGAACCACTTCCATATGACCCATGGTTAAATATTCTTTTAATACTTTATCGTATTCTTCCCTCAATTTAGGAGTCTTCTGTAGTCTGCGTTCAAGTTGATTCAATCGTCTCAACGCTATTTCTCTTGAATGTCCATCGGGTGATATTGGGTGATTGGTGCGAAATGGAAGTCTCACTATATATTTTCCATTACCATCTCTTGTATAATTATTTTCATAAAAGCTTTCACATTGTTCTTCTTCCTTTGTGAATTTTCTCTTCTTATCTTCTTCTACCTCCCATAATACCTTTAAGAAATCTTCTGTTATAACGTGATGATGCAGAGTTACAACTGAATTTGATTTATCTAACTTCTCTTCGATCTTCCCAAATAGAATCCAGCCAAGGTTTGTTTTTTGAGCGCACGGAGACCCTGGCGGTCCTTTGATTAAAGTGTTTTGTAGAATCTGCGCGTATACATCAACACCTAACAACAAGTCAATAGCTCCTGGCGTGAAATATTAAGGAGCAGCCAGGGTTAACCCTGCTAGATGAGGCCACTTGGTTACGTGTATCGTACTGGATGGTATTTTAGTAGTCAGTTGCTTAGACATAACATATGCTTTCACTTTTAGATTGAAATCTTCACATCTTGATTCCACATTTATCTGAACCACTTGCTTAATATCTTCTCTTGCTGATCCCACACCGATGACTTTGCCTTTAGTTGGATATCGTGTAACTTTGAGTTGCTGCGCAGCTTTTTCACTTATAAAGCTTGCTTGTGAGCCTTGATCAATTAAAGCTCGCAAAAATGTCGTGTAATTATCTTCGCTTCTAACTTGCACGATTGCTGTTGCCAATAAAGCTGTAGTCTGTCTAGTTACCACGTGTGACGTCATCGCTTCTTCTTCTTCACATTTCTCCTCACATACATGTAACATCGTTTCCTTTTGTATAGCTTCGTTATTTTGATTATTATTGATCGTAGGTTTTGTATTAGTGTCCTTATCTTCATGAAGCAGACTATGATGACGCCTGTTGCACAGTCGACAACATGTTGGAACGCGACACTGTCTTACAGAGTGTCCCGATGCAAGACAGTTGAAGCATAAATGTTTAGTTTTCGTAAATTCACTACGTTGTTGTGGTGAGTATTTTCCAAATAACTTGCAATGGCTGAGCGTATGGATTTCGTCGCACAATAAGCATTTCTTCTTATTTTCTAAATTTGTAGCAATATGAAACGATTTTTCTCGCAAACCACTACTTAATTTAAGTTTTACCGGTTCTGTAAGCTCTAAAGTGCGAAAACGGCTTTCTAGAAATTTTCGAAATGTATCCAACGAAGGAAGACTATCGCCATCTTGACACGTGGTACTAACATGTTCTTCCCAGTCTTTATGAGTATCGGCGTCTAATTTTTGTACTATAATAAATATTATTAATATATCCCAATTTTCCGTCTTCACTTCCATGTTTTTTAAAAAATGTAAGCACTCGAAAGTTGTATCTAATAAGTTTTTAATTAATGTAGAATTATTTGCCGCCATCTTCTTTTGCGAGACTAATCTCTTCATAATTGCATTAACGGTTATGCGTTTATTCCCATACCTTCTTTTAAGAATATTCCATGCCTCTTCATAATTAGAATCAGTCACTTGTATATGTTTTAATATAGCCGCGGCCTCTCCTGTAAGTGATGTTTTTAAATAATGTAATTTTTGTACATTATTTAATGCTCCGTTCGTATGCACAAGTGTATGAAATAAATCATGAAACGGCAACCAATCTTCATATTGTCCGCTATAAGTGGGTATTTGTATTTTTGGTAATACCACACGTGCTTGAGATTCACCTTGCATCGAACCACTAAACCCAACTTGTGTTTGAGCTTGAGATCCTAATAAATCCATTAAATCACTTTTCAAAACAATATACAACTCCTCATGTTCATAAAATTCATCCTTTGTAAAATAAGTTACTTGATCCTTTTTATCCTTTGCTATATTTCGTAATAATTCGGCATGTGCTTGCTTATATTCATTCCAGTAGTCTTCTAAACATTTTAAGCGCGCTTCTATGTAATTTTTCGTAAATCTACTTTTGGGGCATTTTTTTCACATTTAAATGAATTTTCTTTATAGTTTGTGCGATATTTTCCACCGTGTTTAAGGCCTTTTCCACTTCCGTAACCATTATTACGTAGAAATATTATTGACTGTAACAACGTAATATGATAATAATCCTTTTTATTTCTATTCACTTGCAAATATATTGCAATAGCCACGCGTCGATTCTCGATCTTTTGTTCCGATGACCGGTTCCGGCTCCAGGTAAGTTTACTAGTATCCGGCTCGATTATGGACCATATGTTGATGTATTTAAAAGTTAAATTTGCTTGTTAATAGTTTTCTAATATTTGTTTGAATAAAAGACGTGTTAACTCTTTCGTTGTTTATTGGACACTGAGAATTGAACGTACAGCTCTATTTCATGATCCTAATTACATTATTTCATCACGATCTGAAACCGTAATTGAGCGTTCTGTAACAAACCCCGAAGTAAGGGAAGGATTAATTTTAGATCGAAGAATATCCGAAAATTTCTTAATAGCAAATTCCGCTGTAACCGTGAAAAGAAATAGTAAGGTTAATTTGACTATCCTTAACACCACAGAAAAAAATATTCATGTAAACTCTAATCTTACTTATCATTGAAATGTAAAAACCTAATAATCTCGACAGTATTAAGCGAATAAAACAAACATCCTGAAGAAAATCAGAATTTACAGTGAATCTGTAGCCAATATGCCGATATATTTTACTTACCCAGAGACATATTATCATTTAAGGATGTATATGCAATATGAAATCATACGTCACAACCATTAAACGTAAAGTTACATAGTTTCCCCGAGGTCCATAAAAATTAAGTGACATCTCAAATTAACAAAATGTTAAGTCAGAATCTCACTCGTCCATCAAAATTAGATAGTGGAAGTTATTTCATTCCTCAAATTAATGAAATATTGGATCAGTTGGGACAGTGTGTAAATACTTTTTAACATTGGACTTAGCTTCTGGATTTCATCAAATTAAAATGGACTCCAAAGATGCACAATGAGTTTAATCGTATGCCATTCGGGTTAAAAAATGCACCTTGCACCACTTCAACGAATAATGAATACGGTTTGATCAGGAGGCATTACAAGGCATATATTGTTCTGTTTATCTGGACGATATAGTTACTTATTCATATGATCTGGCTTCCATTGTTTTTGACCGTTTAAGAAATTATAATCTTAAACTGCAACCCGAGAAATGTGAATTTCTTAGAAAGGAAGTAGGTTATTTAGGTCACGTAATAAGCGATAAAGGTGTAAAACCTAATTTGGGAAAACTTAAGGCTGTAACGGAATTTCCAACGCCTAAAAGCCCAAAAGATATAAAAAACATCTTGGATTGGCTTCCTACTATCGTCAATATACTCCTGAGTTTTCGAAATATGCTAAGTCACTAACTAACCTCCTCAAAATAAGAAGTTCCCTTCATTTGAACGAATAATCAACAACTAGCATGAGAATAACTAAAAGAAAAACGACAACGCCAAAATCCTGACTTGCGATGCGTCTAATTATGCCATAGCTGCTATTCTGTCTCATTCAACAATTCAAGGTAATGTAGGCAAGGATAGACCTATTTATTGCCTGTGCTTTCAGAACACTCAACAAATCAGAGTGTAACTACAGTGTTACTGAAAAAGAATATCTGGCATTCGCGTATGGTACAAAGTTTTTCCGACTTATCTTATTCGACGACAAATTAATATAATAACTGACAACAAATCTTTAAATTGTTTGTTTAATTGTAAAGATCCTGAATCTCGTCTCATGGTGATCCTGAATGCTTTGCTTGGGCTAGCGCATTTGACAGACACTTCAACCTTGTTTAGGGGCAGAAATAGTTTTGGGCTGAGATAAAAGAAATGATCGAAGTCGACAAAACATATTCTGTGAAAAAACGTGATGATATTGTTACCTCACTTCCAAAAGACAGAAGTGTATCATAAATATTAGGTGTCTAATTAAGTAATGTCGTATTAGGATTAAATAGGAAAGTTCAAGACATGGACATAATATTTATTTTATTCGACAAGACATATATAAACATATGCTGGTAGGATGTAGGGTACTTTTGGATAGTGGTCAATACTCGCAGCGCCGTAATTGTACGTAAGGCCTTTCAGTAGCAAGGTAGAAATATAACAACCAACAAACACTCATCCAGACCGGATATTTTTCTTCAGTGTCGAAGCCAAAAATACGTAATACTGGTAGACCTTACACTTCCGTGGGAAACAAATATTTCAAAAAGGCATAACTTCAAACTTAACAAATATTTCAAGCTTACTGACAAACTGGCCACGAATCGGTTCAAAGTTAATTTTTATACGGTGGAAGTTGGACCGAGAGGTATAACAGCGAAATTTCCTTATAGTTTGCTAAAACATCTCGGCCTGTCTAGAACTATTACTAATACATTTCTAGAAAGTACTTTGAAAGCAGCATTAGTGGAATCGTTTCAAATTTGGTTAGGTAATGGGAGAAGCTCGGACAGTGAAGGCGAGGTAAAGGGGCCTCTATAAACCTACCCTTGAGTCGTAAGTCCCAAGCGCTGATCGGAGCTCCTCTTCCTACGTGAACGCGATGGACCCGGTACCCGCACGGTAAATCCATGGAATGCTAAACTTTTCAGTTTCTTTTCTGTACTACTAATGGACAAAATTAATATATTCCTAAACCATCCTAATTCTTTCTACAAATGACGATATCAAGTTTACAATCGACTTATAAACAAATATTTTTTTAGCTTTTTGATGTTGTTTTGATGTTTATAAGTTATATAAAAATCTCAATAACACAGTCACGTAAAGCCACAAATTGTATAGGAAACCCACTCACCCTATCAGATATCTCAATGGTGAATCTCACCACCACCCTACCAGCCTACCACCTCTGCGATATTAAACATCTAGAAGAGAAGCTTCGACTGGTAAAAAGTGCCCTTCATTGGAACAAGCTGCCAGTTTCCCGACACCAACAAGTCTCCGACAGAAGAGAGACAACTAACACTTTTACCATATGTGAAGGGAGTTACAGACAAGACAGTCGACAGGACGAAGAGACGACAGGAAGTTATCGGCAGCATCTTAGGAAGAGCTTCTATAAAAACTATTTTTAAGCTTAACAATGAATTGAGCCAATTCTTTACATCAGTTAAATATGAAATGCAGTGTGTAGATGTGAGTTTATATAAACTTGATTGTGACTGTGGCATATCTTACATTGGTCAAATAAAAACAAGTTTAGGTGTTATAGTAAAATAAAATATCTCAGATGTCAACAAAATCAATTAATAAACAAATCTGACCATTATACCAGTAAACCTCAAATAATCGCTAGGGAAAATATGTGTGAATGTATCTGACATTCACACAAAGATCCACGAGGCTATTAAAATACAAAAATTATCCCAATTTCAACAGGAAAGACTGAAAGAAGCTTTTCTACTACTTAGGATTCACTTATAAAAAGTTTAAAGTGTCAAACATACCACACCAGCCGGCTTACTTTGCAAGAGTCCAGGGCAGTACTCCAGGCAAGTCAGAAACCGTTGGCGGTAGTTTAAAATACAAAATGTACTGAAAAAATAAAAATGTACTGACACACGAATGAATGAATTCCAAGAACTGACTTCCCATAAAATGATAAAATACGCGATTATTCCGGTTGAATTGTTTTATTTAAAATGTCTTTGTTAGTACAAAAGAAAAGTTCGATTTATATGTGTATTCGATTATATGATATATACATATAATAATATTCAATAATTGTATTCGATTATATGATCGTAAAGTTGGTACAGATGCCTCAAGGTGCGAGTATTAGTCGCACTTAATCGGTATTTAAGTTTTATATTCATTTAAAATGATGATGGTGTGACAGGCGGTCTGGTAAGTATTGTCACATAAAACAATAAGACATTGCTACTTGACTCCGTTCGAACATTTATATTATGCTGGTTTAAAGGCTATGAACTGGGAATAAAGTAGTATCTCCATCTTGAAAATTGGATACTCTCTTTCTCGAACAACATACTTATTGAATTTAATTTCGTTCTTTTATTCGTAGCTCACTTCTAGTGATGTTCTCTGAGCACATGAATGATATGCCTGCAGTTTTTTTCTTTTTCTCAGAATCTGTCTCTTTTAAACCGATAAATTTCACTTCGTTCAATAGAACAAAAATATTAAAATAAATTTAGCGAAACAAAGTATTGTCTAGATGATTTAACTTTTTTATTTATATAACGTGATGTAATTAACGAAATGATGTGAATGTGTGAATGATAGAACATGATATAATTTAAAAAATGTGTGTGTGTGTACTAGAGTACACACGTAAGAAGTGAAACTTCTTTACGGCATTATTTTTCCAAAAATGATCTACTATATGCGACTTTACTGACATGGCTAAAGAAAGCTACATTGGATAAAGTTTAAACAAAAGGCGTTTATTATGATGACATACATACAAATAAAACAATTATTTCATTTAACCTTATTACCACTAAGATTATTTAGTATAGCACTCCATTAATTGTAATAGAATTATTTCTATCGTTGTTATCGTTATTATATATTTTTGTGATTATTAGATTATTGTAACTAAAATATGAAATATTTTGTTTACATTTCACGAAATTTACTGATAAGAGTTAAAACTCCATCCATATTTATCTTTCGAATTCTTCAAAAATTTTTCTGATGCAAAATGAACGCTAAAATCTCTACTTAAAATCATCGGTATTTTATCATTATTCATACCTACTCAGTATCAGCGCCTTAACTTGCCGCGTTAACGGCGCCTTAACTTGTATACGGCAACAATGAATGATGAACAAAATTAATAATATTGTCCAATTTCTGATTAGAAGTACAACGCAACAATCAAAATTTTCTTCATTCTCCATTTGGCTGATGTCAGTGACCCATGAAAATAAGGAGAAAAAATAAAAAATCTATCGACGAAGCTACAATGTTACGAACATCATTAGAATTATGATATATTCCTACACCTCGCTCTACAAATATACACATTTGCTGGCTCTGTGTCTGATTTTTTATATTTTCTACGTTGGTTCTACGTTAACGTTATATTGGAGTTGCCTTATTTTTCCGAGCTCTATACGCTAGCATTCGCTCTGCAGCTGTTTGTGATACGGTGGATTGGAGAAAGTTCACTCGATGCTTGAGTTTTTTTCACACAAACATGGCTACCACAATAGCGATTGACACACTGAGTTGCGAACAATGACGATGATGAACATCAACGTGTACCGCAATTTCTTTGAAAGATACAACGAAATTATCGGATTCCGCCATTGTTGAATATAAGAAAAACTAGTAATTCAATTTACAAAAAAAATGCATAATATATTTCAGTATTTATATTTCATGACAATAAATTAAAATTCACTAAATTAACAGTCGTATTGATTAACAAATACTAGTTTTAGTGAAATTATATGTTTAATTATTTTTGGCATTGCGTGTTGAGTGATGGAACTCAAAGCTGCGCTTGCCAAGTTGCCAGAGAATATAACATTGACATCCGACGAAAATAAGATTGACATCCTCCACAAGTACGAATAGGACTCACAAACTATCACGACAGACACTGTGCCTTTGCGCCAAGATGGTCTCGATGATAATTGTGCATTTTGTTTAATGCAAGAAACAAAAATCCATTTATATACGATCTTCAATAAAAAATTGCGCATTTTGATAGAAAGTAAAACACATGTTGAGTGAATAGACCTCAATTTATTTTTAATGATAAAAATTGTAATTTCAATGATTGACTAACTGCCATATATATAAAAAAACTTAACTCACTAACTGATATAAGAAAATGATGTATCTTTTTTATTTGTGTGAATACAAATAGCAGAATATTAACACCTGTTAAAATTTCTGCTAATATATTTTTAAATATCTTTAAAAACACTTCAAAACAGGCATATTATTCTTATTAGTAACAAAAAAAAAACAAAAAAGTGAGAAGAAGACCCAAATTTTCCCTTCCTTTGCCTTCTAATAATTTTTCTTGCGTCCACATGCTCATAAAAAGCAACAGGAAATTATTTAAGAAATAAAATTTAATTTAATTTAAATTAGTAAGTGATGTGAATGTTATAAAAGGTGTTCTACAATTTTTGAATTATTCCATTAAAAAGGTTTAATGGAGATAACAAATGCTAATAGTACTTGCGGACCGACTATATTGTTCCAATGTCATGAATGTAGGTCAACGAAATACGACTTATACTTAATACGGCTTATTTTGTATGAAAGACAAATTTGTATTGTTTTTTTTGTGATACAAGCAAAAAGTTTTCAATGTTTACAAATAAGTGAAAATTATCTTTTTACTTATTTGTACTATAAGTTCTAAATCCTTGGTAAATCCTGATAACCAACCAACTTGTAATCAAAACTGATGAATTGATATTAATTTGTGAAGAAAATGTTTGAAAAATAGGCAACGAAATGATCATAGTTTTTTTTTTATAGCTTCACACTTTATCCCGCACATGGCAGGGTAGGCAGAGGGAAGTGCAGGAACCATATCAACCTAGTATTAAGACACTCCGTTGCTTAGTCCCTGCTTTCTCCGTCCCCGCTTTCCGCCTTTTTCGAGGCATTGCGTGTTGAGTGGCGGAACTCAACGCCGCGCTTTGCCTAGTTTGCCAGAACGAAGAAAATGGAAATAGAAAAATCCATCCTCTCCGACTGGGGATCGAACCCAGTAACCGTCGCGTTACAGGCAGACGTTGCGCCTCTGCGCCACGACGGTCCTCTCCTTTAGTATCTTTGAATAACTTTTTGTCTACTTGGTGGCATCGACTACTTCATAGCGTTTGAAAATAATTTTTCTTAATTGTTAAGTTAGACGTTATACTACATTACTTATTTCCTTTTTAAAATGTATTGTAAGTCTATTTACCTTATGAAAGGACACTTAAAATAAATGTGATTAAAAAAAAACTAAAAATCAAAAATGAAGTGCGATATTTTAAGCAACAATCGTATATTAAGCAACTGGAACTATATTGTGCATATTTATAGAGATTGAGTATGAAGTGAGGAAAACGAATGACCAGCTCAATAAGAAAATTGACACAAAGCGCCCCACGCTTTTTCAAAATAATATTAGTCTTTTTCGATCATTACTATTTTTAACTTGTTTTAAGAATTATTCTTTGCATTTTAGTTTTATATACTTAAAAAAACGTGTTTTTAATTTTTTTAAACTATATATATTTTTTAGTTCAATGTGGTACATTATTATTATTACATTTCTATTTATTTAATAATACTATTTTTACTGGCGAATAATATAAAATTAATTTAAAAAGAATCATATAATATTATAAAGTAAATAAAAATCAAATAAAAATAGACTAATAAAACAAAAATTTTCTTTGGTACGGACGGGGATTCACCCACGACCACAGCATGTAAAGTCACCACAAAAAAATTGTTCACCCGCACCTCAGACCGCTCGGCTAACAAGACACATACGATACTTGTGTATACTGACAACTTATATAAGCCACGGTCTCTCAGTCCAAGGAGAGTTACTCAGATACAAGTGAAACTAATAAAAGCGTATTAATAAATGTCTGACAGTTGACAGTGCAACTGTCAACTGTCAGACGTTGACCACGTGCCTAACCTATAATAAGCACGTGTGTAACAGCACATGCTTAACCTAACTAGCCTAACTTATTACTAATTCAATGTTAATAAGTAAATATAAAAAGAGAATAAAATCACTGTAAAAGGCATAACAGTAGATAGGGACAGCGGGAATCTCGTTAATCCATTCATGCACGTCACTAATTGCGATCATGCGGTCATTGCGGTCATGCGATCGCCCCGTAATCGATGATCACGCCCCCATAACGAGGCATACCCGGGAGTACCAAATCGCCCTCTAACTCCCACATAGTTGGGTACGGCATTTTACACTTGGTGGGCTAGTCCTTTAAGTTAATGGCAACAGAGGGCCTCGCAAAACAAAAGTTACCCCGAGAGGTCCAAGGACATCGGGTGGGTAGGAACCTGCTCCACAGGACCCCTGTTACTCAGTCCCGCGCTCTAGATGTGATCAAGCTCGTCATCTGGTTGAACCTGGTCCAGTTTATGTGCGCCCCTCTTTAACAAGGCACGGAATCAATTCGTATACTGACTTTTCAAGCCCCAGGAGCCTCTGCATCTCCCGAAGGGAAGCAGCGCTCCAGACACCACGCCAAGAGATGGTGCAGGATGTCGCCCGGACACTCTCCGCAGGTAATCCTAGTCTGTCTGCAACCTTCCTGACTAACTTAACGTTACTCTCATATTTCCTACGTTTGTCTCGATGAGCGTCGTCGAGGGATCGCTGACCCGAGACTACTTGTGTGTCCAGGATGACCCCCATTCCTCCCTTAGACGCAATGAGATCGGGCTTACGGGACACAAGTGAGGTGGCGAATTTTGGTTCCAGTTCGACACTCCAGCCCCTCTTGGACATCGCCTCAGCGACAACGCTCGTGACTAAGTCATGGCGTTTGATGCGTCCGCCGTGTGTCCTGTCGCGCTGCTGGATTATATGTGCTGTCGTTTCGCTCTTCATACATCCACTGCGGCGAGAGTCACTATGACTCTCTTACACTTAACATCACCGCCGTCTGTTAACTTGGTTAACGTGAAACACATGTGGAGAATCCCTAACGGGATGGTAGGTGGAGCGCAGTTGCTCACGGCCTGATGGTAGCACACGTTTCTCTGGCGCGCCAGCTAGTCAGAGGGAGGTGGTAGATTGCATCATCAGGGCGGCAAGGGAAGAGTGTCCTAAGGGACGCGACGCCAACTCCTACCCACAGCCTGCTCGGGGCGCCGCTGCTACAGCTGAAGTGGGGGGGGGGGGACTTTACCAGAAAGCAACTCATTGGCAGCTGTTGCGGGTTGCGAGGTCTCCTGGTAAAATCTTTAAACAATTTTGAGGCTATACACATATTCCGCTATATTCCTCGTCGACATCACTTGTGATAATGACGGGGGATAAAGCGGATCCTGGTTCCTCTTCGGAGTGTGGAGCACTGTGGCATCAAAGGTGCGAGCCAGGTTTGGTTGGGTATAGGGATATACCCAATAGTCCCAAAGGGGGTAACCCTGAAGTTGGAGTTGTGGTTGGGTTTGCACCCCAACCACAAAGGGTTAAAACTGACGCAAAAGGTAACAAGAATATTTTTGTGGACCCCCCCAACCTCCCACAGGAGTCGGGGAGCGGCCAGTTAATCCCCTCTGAGGCTCCGCCCCGCGCTCAGATGATGAACCCGGGCGAGTCAAATGATTGGGCCTGTCCCTTATGCGGAAGGACTTTCAAAACAAAAGCGGGGCTTGGGCAGCACAATCGTAAAGCCCACCCCGTTGAGGCAAATGTGGAGGCTGCTCCAAAGGAGGTGAAGCGGAGGTGGCGCGAGGAGGAAGTGCTTCTCCTGGCGAAAACCGAGGCGCAGCTTACCAGAAGTTTGGGAAAATGTACGGGTAGAGACCTGCATGCCCAACTGCCACGGCTCGCTAGGACGCTGGAGACAACGCTCGTGACTAAGTCATGGCGTTTGATGCGTCCGCCGTGGGTCCTGACGCACTGCTGGATTATATGGGCCGTCGTCTCGCTCACCATACATCCACTGCGGCACGTCAGGTCCGCCCCCCGACCATCTCGCCGCCCTTTTGAGACCCTCATTCTTGAGGGGAGGGCGTTGATATGGCAGCGGACGAATTGCACGTTATCGCATCCGCTTAGCTGCCCACGTCTGTCCCTTATACACGTAGTGGAGGCCGGGTGTCGTGACGATTCGCGGAGTTCGAATCCGTGTGCAACTTCTCCCGCCAGTACTTAGCCATGGATGTTGGGTCATCAGGGCTAGTCGTGTCAAACTTGCTGAGCTGCTTACTGGCCCGAAGTAAAGGAATCCAGGCCGAGCCCGCCATCTTGAGGGGTACCTCAGCCGGGAGCCTCAGCCACTTTTTCACCGCGCCCCGGATCTGTACATCGATCATTCTGAGCATCCGAAATCGTTCCTAGCACAAAACTGTGCATGAACCTCGGAACTAGATGACCTCTTACTAGTTCGAGCTGTTTTTGCGGCTTAAGAGGCGCCTTGGAGACGTTAATCAAGGCTTTGCTCACCTCATGCTCGATGCTCGCCGATCCAGCCGAGTCGAAATCTATGCCCAGATAGCGCCATCTTTCCACGCTAGACACCTGCCGGAGCTTTTTCTTACCAACCGAGAAGATACTCTCTGTAAGAAAGTGGTGTTTCTTGCGGTGGCCGTCAGGTACCATCGATAAAACAGAGCTTTTGCTCCGGTTGACAAAGGGACCCAGAGTCTCCCCGGTGCGCACCACACAGTCTATAGACTACTGCATTCCCACCCTGGACCCCGCAAGGAGGACCAGGTCATCGGCATAGGCCAGAGCCGAGATTTTCTCACCCTCCAGCCCATAACCGACTCCCTTGGGCAAGGAAGCCAGGATAATGTCCATAGCCAGGTTGAACAGCGCCGGCGATAGCGGGTCACCTTGGCGCACCCCTCTTCCCACTTTAATTGGCTGGCTATATTGACCATTGACGGCTAAGGTGGTGGTTGACGTATTGTACAGATGAGCCATATAATCGCAGAATCCCTTTGGTAATCCTCACGCCCCCAGGAGCTCCACAAGTGCCTTGTGAGACACAGTGCCGAACGCCTTACAGAAATCGAGGACCGCCACGTGACACTCCCGCAGCTTCATCCTACTGTCCCCCAACACTGCATCGAGAACAGCAGTGTTCTAGAGGGTTCCGTCCGTATGGATAAAACCCCTCTGCCTCGTGTCGGGAGGACAGCAATCCAGCAACCTGCGTGCCAGGATTGAATGGAGGTGTCAGGGTGGTACCGACGCGATCAAAATCGGCCGATAATCACTCGGCTGCTTAGGTGCGTCAACTTTAGGCATAAAGATTGTGCGACATTGCCTAAGCGGTTCAGGTATCTCGCCAGTTGTCAACCAAGAGTTGAATAATTGTGCTTTCACGGGAATCAGAACTGATCGCCACTCATCCGCACGTATTCCGTCCGTTCCTGGCACGGATTCCAGGTCGCACTTGGCCGCCTTGATCTTGTCAACCGAGATTGGCTGCCACAACGGATCATAGCTCGCCTCCCCAGCACCCTAAGCCTGCCTCACGGCCTGCAAGGATTCTACTGTGGGGCGGGGAGCATCCGACACTTGCTCCAAAACCGGTCGCCAATAGGCTTCCAACTCTTGAGGTTGTGCTTCAGCCCCCACTGGCCGGTTATGATCTCATTGGCTATGCGACCTGTACTCTTCCTGAACAGCTCTTGTACCCTCGCATACTCTATCCTCCTCCGTTTTTTGCTAGACAACTTCTCTAGCGCTATTCCGTCAAGTCCAGTATTTTCGTGGAGGCGCCTCGCGGTCTTGGCTCCCAGCCCTTTCTTCGCCTCTCGGCTACCTTAAGTAGCCTAAGCAAAGTCCGCTCTGCGTTCGGGCTGATCTGCACCTCGACAGCGGTATTCGGTTCATCAGCGGGCGGCGCGACTTTGGATGCACCATCATCCTTGACGTCCGTTGGCTGCGCCACCATAAGTGGGTCTGTGCTTGGGCACACGCTTGCCGTAGGTGTCGGCTCCGCAGTGGGCGTTTCCTCCAGGAAGGTTTCCACTAACCTTTTGTAGTCCGCCCCCCTT
This sequence comes from Dione vanillae, assembly GCA_037178615.1. NCBI lineage: Eukaryota > Metazoa > Arthropoda > Insecta > Lepidoptera > Nymphalidae > Dione > Dione vanillae. The sequence continues at coordinate 3,399,723 of JAZFAU010000304.1, read as the reverse complement.
CGCTTTCCCTTTACGTGGGAATGCAGTAGTCTATAGACTGTGTGGTGCGCACCGGGGAGACTCTGGGTCCCTTTGTCAACCGGAGCAAAAGCTCTGTTTTATCGATGGTACCTGACGGCCACCGCAAGAAACACCACTTTCTTACAGAGAGTATCTTCTCGGTTGGTAAGAAAAAGCTCCGGCAGGTGTCTAGCGTGGAAAGATGGCGCTATCTGGGCATAGATTTCGACTCGGCTGGAACGGCGAGCATCGAGCATGAGGTGAGCAAAGCCTTGATTAACGTCTCCAAGGCGCCTCTTAAGCCGCAAAAACAGCTCGAACTAGTAAGAGGTCATCTAGTTCCGAGGTTCATGCACAGTTTTGTGCTAGGAACGATTTCGGATGCTCAGAATGATCGATGTACAGATCCGGGGTGCGGTGAAAAAGTGGCTGAGGCTCCCGGCTGATGTACCCCTCGAGATGGCGGGCTCGGCCTGGATTCCTTTACTTCGGGCCAGGAAGCAGCTCAGCAAGTTTGACTCGACTAGCCCTGATGACCCAACATCCATGGCGAAGTACTGGCGGGAGAAGTTGCACACGGATTCGAACTCCGCGAATCGTCACGACACCCGGCCTCCACTACGTGTATAAGGGACAGACGTGGGCAGCTAAGCGGACGCGATAACGTGCAATTCGTCCGCTGCCATATCAACGCCCTCCCCTCAAGAATGAGGGTCTCAAAAGGGCGGCGAGATGGTCGGGGGGCGGACCTGACGTGCCGCAGTGGATGTATGGTGAGCGAGACGACGGCCCATATAATCCAGCAGTGCGTCAGGACCCACGGCGGACGCATCAAACGCCATGACTTAGTCACGAGCGTTGTCTCCAGCGTCCTAGCGAGCTGTGGCAGTTGGGCATGCAGGTCTCTACCCGTACATTTTCCCAAACTTCTGGTAAGCTGCGCCTCGGTTTTCGCCAGGAGAAGCACTTCCTCCTCGCGCCACCTCCGCTTCACTTCCTTTGGAGCAGCCTCCACATTTGCCTCAACGGGGTGGGCTTTACGATTGTGCTGCCCAAGCCCCGCTTTTGTTTTGAAAGTCCGTCCGCATAAGGGACAGGTCCAATCATTTGACTCGCCCGGGTTCATCATCTGAGCGCGGGGCGGAGCCTCAGAGGGGATTAACTGGCCGCTCCCCGACTCCTGTGGGAGGTCGGGGGGGTCCACAAAAATATTCTTGTTACCTTTTGCGTCAGTTTTAACCCTTTGTGGTCGAGGTGCAAGCCCAACCACGAGTTCGCCCTTTGACAGTCGTATGTCCCCTCCGAAGAGGCCAAAGGACTTCAGGGTTACCCCCTTTGGGACTATTGGGTATATCCCTATACCCAACCAAACCTGGCTCGCACCTTTGATGCCAAAGTGCTCCACACTCCGAAGAGGAACCAGGATCCGCTTTATCCCTCGTCATCATCACAAGTGATGTCGACGAAGAATATAGCGGAATATGTGTATAGCCTCAAAATTGTTTAAAGATTTTACCAGGAGACCTCGCAACCCGCAACAGCTGCCAATGAGTTGCTTTCTGGTAAAGTCACCCCCCCCCCCTACTTCAGCTGTAGCAGCGGCGCCCCGAGCAGGCTGTCGGTAGGAGTTGGCGTCGCGTCCCTTAGGACACTCTTCCCTTGCCGCCCTGATGATACAATCACCACCTCCTTCTGACTAGCTGGCGCGCCAGAGAAACGTGTGCCACCATCAGGCCGTGAGCCACTGCGCTCCACTTACCATCCCGTTAGGGATTCGCCACATGTGTTTCACGTTAACCAGGTTTACAAACGGCGGTGATGTTAAGTGTAAGAGAGTCATAGTTACTCCCGCCGCAGTGGATGTATGAAGAGCGAAACGACAGCACATATAATCCAGCAGTGCGACAGGACACACGGCAGGACGCATCAAACGCCATGACTTAGTCACGAGCGTAGTCGCTGAGGCGATGACCAAGAGGGGCTGGAGTGTCAAATTGGAGCCAAGATTCGTCACCTCACTTGGGTTCCGCAAGTCCGATATCATCACGTCTAAGGGAGGAGTGGGGGTCATCCTGGACACACAAGTAGTCTCGGGTCAGCGATCCCTCGACGACGCTCATCGGAACAAACGTAGGAAATACGGGAGTAACGTTGAGCTAGTCGAGAAGGTTGCAGACAGACTAGGATTACCTGCGGAGAGTGTCCGGGCGACATCCTGCACCATCTCTTGGCGTGGTATCTGGAGCGCTGCTTCCCTTCGGGAGATGCAGAGGCTCCTGGGGCTTGAAAAGTCAGTATACGAATTGATTCCGTGCCTTGTTTTAAGAGGGTCGCATATGAACTGGACCAGATTCAACCAGATGACGAGCTTGATCACATCTGGAGCGCGGGACTGAGTAATAGTCCTGAGGTTTCTACATACCCGATGTCCTTGGACCTCTCGCGTTAACTTCTGTTTTGCGAGGCCCTCTGTTGCCATTAACTTAAAGGACTAGCCCACCAAGTGTAAAATGCCGTACCCAACGATATGGAAGTTAGAGGGCGATTTGGTACTCCCGGGTATGCCTCGTTATGGGGGCGTGATCACCGATTACGGGGCGATCGCATGCGGCGTAAATAGCCAAATGCCTCGTCATCTAATTAGTGACGCGCATGAATGGATTAACGAGATTCCCGCTGTCCCTATCTACTTCGGTGCCGACCGCCGTACCGTTCGGACGTGTCGCTCCGTAGTGTTTTTACCTTCAACGATTTTCTGTTGACAGTACTAGTGTTAAAGTCATGCCTTTCACATGTTATTCTTTATTTATATTTACTTATTAACTTTGAATTAGTAATAAGTTAGGTTAGTTAGGTTAAGCACGTGTTGTTACACACGTGCTTATTATTATAGGTTAGGCACGTGGTCAACGTCAGACGATTGACAGTTGCACTGTCAACTCAGTGTTGCCAGCGCTTGCCTCCATAAACAATATTTACTCATTTGACTTTTTAAGTATAAATTGTTCTTTTAGTTTTATTACTTTATTATTTTATTTTTATTTCTTTTCTTTTTGTGACTAAAAATAAAAATGAGTGACCCGGGCAAAGACCCGGATCCTTTCCGACCTCGTGGCTCCCTTCTAAGGACTCCCCCTCAGCCAGGTATAAGAGTTGCAGACAATGAAGATTCTCTGGACAGCCTTCCTGCACCCCCTGGGTCTCCTTCCCAGGACGTGCTACGCATGGCTAGGGCGGCGTACGAGTACGTACTAACTGCAGTATCGCCCCCAAAAGGACCTGGTATTGGCGATGAGGAAAGAGCTGTACAGGAAGCGCCCGGTGACTCCAGAACAACTACATCCAAACGTGTTCTCTCGCCAGGAGGAGCTGCCCCGGCGTTGGAAGCCAAACGCAGGCAGCTCCGTGTGGACCAGAACCTGCCTGCCCCTCCAACTACCCCTGGCACCACCTACGGCACCCCTGTCTCCTCGGAGGATGAGGATCCAGTGGAGGAGGAATTGGACCAGGCTTCAACTAGGAAATTATTAGCACTGGCAAACGCTGCTGGCCGGTCGATCTCCAGGGTTGCAGGAGGTCAAACCTCGAAACTTAATAAGGCTGATCTGGCAACTATCAATGAGGAGCTGCAGACACTGCTCGAGATTGTAGGCCACTGCTGCTTGGTGGTTGAAAAACAGCAGGCGCTCCTAGCAGCAGGCGACTCCCGCTCCGAGGCAGCCGAGCACGCAAGGGCTTTGGAGGAGGAACGTGCCAGGCGTGCCGAAGCTGATGCCGAGCGCGCGCGAGCAGCTGCAATTGCGGCAGCTGCTGCGGGTAGACAGGAGGAAAATTGGAACACAGTATCATACTCTAAGGCTTTGAAGAGGGCACCAAAGGCCCCAGAAAGGGGAGAGTGAATTACGAAAAGGGACGGATAAAGAGACAATTTGTAGGGAGTGAAGAAGGGCCGCGCGTGAAAGAGCCACGAGCAAGTAGCGCGCCGCCCCTACCACGTTTCGGCCCATTATAACCAGTAGGTTGGTAGGGCCATGGGTTGGTGGTGGGTTGTCCCTATCTACTTGGAGGCTGAGAGTGTAGCTCTGCTTCGCCGGACTGATAAAGGGGAGGGTGCTCCGCCAATGACGGGCATTCTGACGAATGCCCCTCTCCTGCAGCCAGAGGTGAAAGCGGCCAATAAGGCCATGGCAGAGCAATGTGACGGGCGATTGGACCCCCCTTCGGGGCGGCGTCGGTGGTGGACCTTACGGGTCTAGCCACTAGCTAGCGGAGGCGGTGCGCTTAAAAACGTCCCGCCTCATCAAGGATAAGGTGGCTGCGATCGGGGCGCATACGGAGCGCTTGAGTGCGGTAATTGCCCATATGGCGGTAAGGCTTGCGACGGCCGAGGCTAAACTCTCAGTGCAGCCTCAGCCTGTTGCTATGCCTTCGCAGGCGGCGGCTTTGACATATGCTCACGCACTAAAGCTGCCCCAAGGTAGAGAACCTATTGAGATGGATGCGTGCACAGAGGGACCGGTTCTGGTGGTATATCCGTCAGATGAGAAAAAAGAGGAGCTTAAGTCGGCCGAGGACACCAAGGCCGAGCTTAAGAAAGCGATTGACCCGGCAAAGCTGTTTGTGCAGGTGAGTCGGATCCGTAAAGTGGGCAACGCAGGAGTTGTTGTGCTGACAACTTCCCAGGCAGCAGCAACCCGCCTCAAGGAAGCTATGCCTCCAAGTTTAAGAGTGGCGGAACCTAAGATGCGGCAACCACTGGTCTGTTTTAACAGACTAGACGGCAACCCTTCTTACGAGGAGGTTCTGGTCGCCCCGCATGACCAAAACTACCGAGAGGACAGCACGTGGCCACTGACACGGATCAAGAATGAGGCCAAAGGCGCATTTAAAAAGAATCGGGCACGTGGGGCTGCCACAGCGGTGGTTTTCGCGTGCTCGGCTGCGCTTCGAGAATCCCTCTTGCAGAAGAGGCTTCATCGGTTGGCAAGCCGTTGACGTCACTGACTACGTTGAGGTCACGTGCTGCAACAAGTGTCAGCAATACGGGCACCCTGAGAAGTTCTGTCGCTCGAAGGAGACGGTCTGTGGGCGATGCGGAACCTCTGGGCACAAGGCTGAGGAGTGCAAGGCGGAGTCGGCTTGCTGTGCGACCTGCAAGCGATTCAGGAAGAAAGGCAGCGAAACCCACAAGACCGCCTCAAGAGGCTGCCCGGGGCGTATGTTCGCGGAAAAGAGGAGTCCCTATCTACTACTTCGTCGCCGACACTCGGCGGGGACGGAGGTGCGCGAGCGCTCGGCTAACAGCAGCGGTTGTGTATAAATGTGCGTTCATATATTTATGAATATTATCACTTTATATTCCCATTATTTTCTATTTTTTTTTCATTACAAGTACTGTTGTGATGTGCTTATGCTACGAGTGATACAGTGATAGTGACACATTTGGATAGTGTTAGTGTTCGCAGACGGCGTCCTTAGAGGCGACGCCCCTCGCGGCTGCTGTCACTACCTACCTACGGGATCATGGACCCAGGATTCTAGATAGTGTTAAGTTTCTAGTTTTAAGTCATTTATCATCCTCATTTCCTATTATCTTAGTATTAGCATTAACATTATTTATAGGTTAAGTTAGTTAAGTGTAGTTATAATAGCACGTGCTATCGTACACGCGGTCGCGCCTGACAGCCACGTGCTTTGTGACATTTATGACAAGTGACATTCCATAGCTAATACAGGTGTCAAACGACAACAGCTGTCAACGTCGACAATTGTCAACGTCAACAAATTGTCAATTCCGGTGACAGTGACAGTGAAGCTGGTGAGAACTGCCACAGACACGTTATATATTCCATCAAGTGCCAGTAGAGGTCCAAATAATCTGACTTTTGAAAATAACAACACAAGTCCTTATTGGAAATCATTGCAATGGACAACAGGGCCAGTGACGACAGCGAACAGCAAATCTTGGAGGAGAGGGGGCTGACATCTCCGTTCACCAGAGGTGGACTTCGACGTACACCCCCACGAGGGTTCGGGACCTGCAACTGTTATCCCAGCGGAGCTACCAACCTGTGGTGAGGGTCCCCCCCGTCGCAGGGTTTGGTGCACGGAGCGGAAACGGAGAACTCAGTCAGACAGGAGAAGCGTCCTCTGTCATCGCCTGAGCAGGTGGAGCAGTTGACAAAGCGTCGGCAACTAGCTCCTGCTGGGAAAAGTAGTCCGACCTCAATGGACGTGGATCCTTTGGTGGAGGCGTCTCTCGACGTGGTGCTGGGCCATGCGACCTTCACTAGGGGAATAATGGAGGCAGTTAGGTCTGAGACGTCGAAGCTAAATAAGGAGGACATAGCCAACATCGGTGCCAACACGGAGCGACTGACGGCCATTGTGGGTCTCCTTGTGGCCAGAGTCGCCACAGCGGAGAGTAAGTTGGCGGAGGCCCAAAGAAGTACCACGAGCCACCCACCACCAGTACATGAGGACCCAACCAATACATACGCTATGAAGCTAAAGCTGGAACGAAGCCAGGAGGCCCGCGCTGTCCCAGTACGCCAAGGCCCGGTAGTGGCGGTATACCCGGCTGATGACCAGCGAGACGCTCTGAAAACGGCGTCCGAGACAAAGCAGCTACTGAAGGCAACAGTGCACCCGGCGAAGATAGGAGTTACAATCAATGGGATTCGCCCATGTGGCAACGGTGGAGTGATTATCCAGACAGGCTCCGCCAAGGCAGCAGAGGCCCTGAAAAAGGCCATTCCGCCTGCGGAGCCAAAGGACAGGCTTCCGCTCATATCATTGTCGGGTGCTGATAATACGGACAAGTTTGAGGAAGTCGTGGGCATGTTGTATGAGCAGAACCTCCAGGACTCGCAGTGGACAGCCTCAGCTCTACAAAAGGACCTAAAGCCTCTGTTTAGGCGACAACGGGCTGGACTCAAGAAACCGCACAGGGAAAATCGTGCATACATACAAATCCATGTATGATTTTAATATATGAAAAACTGTACAACGAAATTATTATAAAGAAACCATAAACAATTTCTCCTCAAATAATATTACAGTAAGTAGTAAGCATTAAAACAACCAAACACAAATTAACTTTAAAAAGACATATTTTTAATAGCTAGGCAACCTGGACGCGATGCACTTCACATGTGTTAAAGATTATTCATATTTCATAAGTATTATTAAATAATTTACACAATTTCGTTTCTTCTTAAAAGTTTATAAGCTCATTGGAGAATCTAAGCATTGATTTACATAAAAACGCTAAAAATGAAATAAATGGCCTATTGTTTAATGATTAGCATTAACTGTTCTTGGCCGAATTACCATAAAATGTTTTCATGTGGAATTTCTTGCATAATATATAAAATATAAATTAAATTTTTTGCATAATATATATATTTTATTATGTAAAAGCTTAAACGAAGCGAGAACACGAAATGTGATACGGTATTACATTATGAAACAATGTTTACTAAAATGATTTAATTTACCCACAAAGTCACGAAAGACCACGATAATCATGTCATACTAATCAAAATTAAAATTTTCTTTATTCTCAAATTACGGCCATACAAAACTTTTTTCCGATAAGTTAGATTTATTTCAGAGCTGTAGATTATTCTCTATATTATTATATAATATAGATTCAATTAGAATAAATTAGTCTGAAAGCAACATCAGGTATTCCGAACGACAAAATTTGTACGTGGATAGCACAAAACTTAACAAATATGGACTACGTACGTCTGAGAAAATAAAATGTGAAATATATGTTTAATAGGACTTTTACAGTCTACAGAAATCGTCTATCAGAACGACTGACACTACTGACATTTCAATGTAATTTAACGATTCCAAAGTACTTATAATGGCCTATGATTTTCGCCATAGGAGAAACCAGAAAAGCAGATATTGATTCTAAGTTGCCCCACCTATCCCATACATACACCAGTTAAAAGAAATAAAACAAAACGCTACACTTGCCACACTGCCAAAAAAAAACAATCAACGAGCTTCTCTGCGTCAACCTTTCTCTGCGTCATTATCATACATTACAGAACCCACATTGTTTGCAAACAGTTAACATATCAGTGGAAATACGTAGTAGATATCTTTTGAAAACATTATTCTTGGAATAGTCCAATGCACGGAGTTCACGTTGGAATTAAAAATAAAAAACGGTGCATTTTATTTAATATTTCAATAGTTGGGAGCACCATCGCGTGACACCAAACATTTAATGGATAAGCGAATGGTCAAAAACTTCATAAGTTCATAGTTATTTAATATCAATTCCATTCCTTGAGAAGGTACTCAGTTATTTCCACCTGAACGATTTTTTTCAACACTTACTGCCTACTCTATACATATAGAAATACAAAATTACTATAAACTTATAACACCATAATATTACTACGATCGACAAAACACCATTTTCATTAAAGCAGAATAGAAAAATCACAATAACAAGAAAAGTAACCCATAAAAAACCGTAAAACGTACATGACTATTTTGATGGTCATGAGTTACAAAAATTGACTATGGACATTTAAGCACTTACAGAAACGAATTTTACGAATATGACTTTATAAACCTTGAGACCACTCAAGTCGCTATATTCGTAAAGACATTGGCAAGCCTCGTCCTGATAAAATCTTAGCAGTTGAACAATATTTTATATTTAAGACACCCCAGGAAATAAAATTTTTATATATTTGCAGTTATCACAGAAAATTCATTCCTGCCTTTATTTCACTAAATCTCTCACAATATCTGCAAAGTAAAGAAGTAAGTTTCATAGTTCTGATCTTATAGAGGCTCTTTGTTAAACAATTAGTAAAATATTAATAAAAGACATGATTCATTATTATTAATCATACGAAGGCCATAACGGTACGGACTTCACAAAGAATTTTCTCTCTTTCGTTTTTGTTGGCCGAAGCAATAACAATTTTTATGTAACAACGCATATATCAAGGAATAGTTAGATGTCGTTAGCTATTATAAAGTGCACAAGCATTGTTTCAGCAGCAGTTTTACAAAATTAAAAATGTTCAAATAAACAATAGAGATAAGATCGTGAAATAGAACCATAATAATTTCTACAAAACATTTTTATAGAAAAATCCTTTGTTTCTCGTCTTTAAAAAGGATCATTATCTTTCACAGACAAGTAAAGGATTATTACGAGTATGTCTACTCATCAAAAAACACACCGTTACGATTTAAATCGCTTCAACGAACTAATAAGCCTTAAACAACGACATCGGGACGTATTTTCAAAGACAGATTTCCATCAATGTGTAGATTTTACTAATAACAGTGCTCAACTAGAATCAAAGTTGAAATACGCCGTTATCAACTCCTGATTTTATATAAAAAAAAACATACTTTGAAGGAAGATTCAGTCACATTACTACTTTTTAGTGATTAATCTCATGCTCTTAGAATATTACGGTAAAAACGAAGAAGTAACAATTCTTAAGAATAAACTAGACTGCGGAAGCGAGAGGTTGCATTTGATCTCCTGACGTTGTTTTTAGTGTGAAAAAGTAATGTTGCCGTGTTTTTTCTACCGCTAACTTATGTTACGATAAACTATAGTAGTGAAGAATCTTTTGTATATAATTTCCAACTAGTTTTTTAAGTGATTAACAGCATTAATTGTGTTTCTTATACGTGACAGAAATCGTTATTTGAACTTTGAACTGTGAATACTCGAAACAAAAAAAACAAGTGCACGGATATAATATGAATCACGATTAGTTCATTGAACTGTATCAGCATCAACCAAACGTAACAACCCGTTGGTACAATTCAACAGCTAAACAAATCAAACCCGCAGTCCAGTGGTGTAGACTTAAGTCGAGCGTTCGATAGCTGCAAAGATTCATGGTTCAAATCTCACCAGAAGAGTGATTGGGATAAATTGTATTTTATAATTTTGCGATGGTCATACTTTACACCCAGGAGTACAATAATAAAAGTACAGTTTAGCCAACGGATAAATAAACTTATAAAACTTTTAATATCCAAATTAACAAATAGCTATATTAAAGATTAGCCCCGATTACTCAACATCCGTGGCTAAGTACTGGCGGGACAAGTTGCACAGATCGAATGATGGATTCGAACTCCATGAATCCTCACGACACAAGGCCTCCACTACGTGGATAAGAGACAGGTGTGGGCAACTAAGCGGACGCGATTACGTGCAATTCATCCACTGCCATATCAATGCCCTCTCCTCAAGAGTGAGGGTCTCAAAAGGGCGACAAGATGGTCGGAAGACGGACCTGAAGTATCGCAGTGGATGTATGGTGAGCGAGACGACAGCCCATATCAGTAAGCATTAATTCTGGACACACAGCTAGTGTCGGACACACAGACAGCGATCCCTCGACGACACTTGTCGGAACAAACGTAGAAAATACGGAGGTAACGTTGAGCTAGTCGAGATGGTTGCAGACAAACTAGGACTACATGAAGAGAGTGTCCGGGCAACATCCTGCACCATCTCTTGGGGGGATGGTGTTTGGAGCGCTGCTTCCCATCGGGAGATGTAGAGGCTCCTGGGGCTTGACATTTCGGTGTACGGGTTAATTCCGTGCCTAGTTCTAAGGGAGTCGCATATGAATTGAACCAGGTTTAACTAGATGACGAACCTGATCATATAAAAAACTGTATAATGAAATTATTATAAAGAAACCATAAACAATATCTCCTCAAATAATATTACAGTAAGTAATAAGCATTAAAACATAAATTACCTTTAATAAGTGTGACACCAAACATTTAATGGGTGAGCGAATGGTCAAAAACTTCATACGTTCATAGTTATTTGATATCAATTCCAAATTATATGACAGAAAAATGCCTAAATAATATACAATAAATCACTCAGTTGCAAAAGGGATGCAAAGATGCAAGCCCGCACGATCACCCTAATGCCAGAGTCCAGTGGTTATTTTATATTGTCAAGTTATTGAAACAGTAATGCCTAGAATTAATTAACACAATTCACATTTTTAATTGAACACAAACAAAAAAGCCTTATAAAAACTGTATTAAAAATTCTCATACTATTTTAAATTAAGGGGTCGCCATAAGTCTATACCTATGCTATAATTATGTATGTAAGAACACTACGAAGTTGTTGTAAATTTTCAAGATGCCATGGGCGGATTGATAGAAATTGAAATTTTCCATTTTCTTTTTAATAATTGTCCAATTTCCAACCTACAACCAATACTATGAGCAATACGCTACGTATCGATTATTCGGAGGAAATACCAGCCATATATTGTAATTATTAGTTAAGTGCGGTTATGTCGAGATAACTTTGAATTGTTGATAGTATCGCTACATGCACGATTTCATAGATAACATGACGTGATTTAAGTAAAGCGATTGTCATTTTTATTTAAAGCTATTATTTTACTTATATATAAGTGAAGGTGGAATTAAGCAAGTTAAATTGGACCTACTTTCCGGTGTCAGATTGAGCTGAAATTTTACAAACTAGTTAAGTACCGATGACTCGATCGAATAAGCTTTTAACAGGACTGGCCCCAAAGGACTCAATTTCTCATCGGTTGACAGTACACAAATTTAAAAGTACACAAATTTTTGCACACCTATTGTAGCATGGAAGACATTATTGGGCACACCACCGTAAACTGTTAACAATAGGGATATAGCACGATATGGATATTACGGAGTATTGAAAAGAAAAACAAATTGAAATAAAATCATATCTATAATTTTGATATAAATATTCAACAATATACAAGAAAATATTTTGTACCTACCTTATTCGTGTAGCACAAGCGTGATCCTCACAATAACACAATACTAGTTGTTGTAAATATATAAACAAAAATTATTTTTGACAAATCAAAAGCATTATATAATTAAACAATTAATTCAAACAAGAAATCAAAATCAAATAATTATTATTATCTTCACGTTTTATCCTGCACTGCATGCCTAACCTGCCTACCGTGGCAGAGAGAACTGCAAGGAATATAGGAACCTAGAGTTAAGACACTCCCGTTACTTAGTCCCTCCTTTCTCCGTCCCCGCTTTCCGCCTCTTTCGAAATATTTTGTGTTAGGTGGCGAAACTCAACGCGGCGCTTTGCCTAGTTTCCAGATCGAAAAAAATCCATTTTCCCCATGTGGGAATCGAACCCTCAAACCGTCGCATTTACAAGCACACGCTTACGCCTCTGTGCCACGACAGCCCTCGAAATAGATTTTATATAATGAATTTAAATTTCGTGAAGTAAATATATGATTAACAAGCTTAATGTTATTTATTAAATCTATTTTTACAGCATTAATAAAAGCACAACATTGAATTCGAGAAAATCCTTCTAAGCTTGCCATTAAAAATAATTTTGTAATTTTATAGTAACGTTGTTAAGTTAATAATTTTAGATATACCAGCGGACTTGTCGGCGCTTGGCATACACGTTGCTATGGCAAACTCTAACGTTCTGCATAAATTACAGTACAATTTTTATCATTCTCTTATTTTAAAAGTCACATTTTTCTTTAAATGTGTTTTAATATGTTTCTCGGGCAAACTATTCAATTAAAAAATTGATATTAGAAATTCAAATTCAAATCTTACCTTTTTTATGGTTTTCGATAATTATTCCTGAACCCAGAGACGCTAAATCTGAATCCTAAACTGTTTCACGCATCAGAGGAGCCGCAGCTTTTCACTGCCTGCCCCTGCCCCTGCATGCACCTTGAAAAAACGAGGAATGAAATTAGTTTACAAAGAGCACCATATTAAATATTTAGTAAAATATTTATTAAAGACGACACTAACTAGTCTTATAGTGAAGCACTATTAGATTTTAATTAATTTTATCAACAGAAACTAAACTGTTAAAACTTTAGTCACTTCTGATAACCTTTGCAAATTAAAAAAAATATAAAAGTTTTTTGATTGATGACTCAAGGATCAAGGAATTAAAGTTCAAAAAAGACACAAATAAATTTACGTTAAGGCAGTGGTGATATTAAGATCTGACTTCGGTTTCCAGGTCAGCAGTATTATATAACGTTAGTACATAATAGTATAGAACAATATGGAAAATCAATATGACATATACCATAAGGATCCACCAAAAATAATAAGAAACGAGAAGTTACCCAAGGTTATATAAACAATTGTATAAGCGTATAAATTTTGCGCACTAATTTTCCGACGTGTGATATAAGGAGGGTGTACGTTTTGATTAAGCCTGGATTTTTAATATTAATACTTTATTAATACGCTTTTATTAATTTCACTTGTATCTGAGTAACTCTCCTTGGACAGAGAGACCGTGGCTTATATAACTTATCAGTATACACAAGAATCGTAGCCAAGCGGTCTAAGGTGCGGGTTTACAGTTTCTTTTTTGCGGTGATTTAACATGCTGTGGTCGTGGGTTCGAATCCCCGTCCGTACCAGTGAAAATGCTGTTTTTTACTCTATTTTTATTTAATTAATTAGTTTATAATATTATGATTTTCTTTTAAATTAATTTTATTTTATTCAAAAGTAAAAAATATATATTAAATAAAAATAAATGTAATAATAATAACGTACCACATTGAACTAAAAAACAAAAAATTAATGCAATTTAAAAAAAAAAAACACTTTTTTTTAAGTATATTAAACTAAAAAGTAAACAATAATTTTTAAAACAAGTTAAAAACAGTATTGATCGAAAAAGACTAATATTATTGTGAAAAAGCGTGGGGCGCTTTGTGCCGTATTTACCTATTGAGTTGGTCATTCTTTTTCCTCACCCTTCATACTCAATCTCTATAAATATGCACAGTATAGTTCCAGTTGCTTAATATACGAAAAATATCGCACTTGATTTTTGATTTTTAGTTTTTTTTTTAACTACATTTATTTTAAGTGTCCTTTCAAAATAGACATACGAGTACAATACATTTTAAAAAGGAAATAAGTACACTTCGATTTCCTAAAAACTTATTTAGTTCAACTAATGTCTAACTTAACAATTAAAAAAATTATTTTCAAACACTATGAAGTAGTCGATGCCACCAAGTAGACAAAAAGTTATTCAGAGACACTAAGAATTACGTAAGAGCAAGAAGGGCAGAATTAAGACAGCAAAGCAAAATTATACTGAAACAAATTCCGAATTCCCATTCTGCATGCAAGCAAGCACAAGACACAATATTCCCATATCTCGATTATGATGTATTTTTGGGTCTTATCATTTAAAAACGATGTAAAATTATTAAGTTATATTAAAAACACTCAACGGGCCATTTATTCAAGTAGAGTATCTAACAAAGAGTATATACTTAATCTTTGTATATACATATATAATATAAAAATATCTTATTTACGCACCTAAAAAAAACATACACTGGTGAAAATACACAAAGGTGGCCTTACTACTAAGTGTAATCACTTCCAGGCAACCAGCACAAATACTGGAAGCCGAAAACAACGAGTACTGTTCGGTGCGAAAAAAAAATTTAAAACTAGAAGAAATAAATGAAAATACTATTGCTACTACTTCGCTGTCAATACACTAGTGTTAATTAATTAAATATAACATACAAATACATACATAATTTTAATAACTCACGTACCAATATTGTTAGATAGTTAAAATTTTCCAAGATGTTTACTTAAAGAAAACATATAAAACTTTACGCAGCGGGACTCGAACCCGCGCCCTCGTGCGAACCGTGCAAGCGCTCTCACCAATGAGCCATACGTCGAAATTCTCATATGCTTTATACAAGTTATTTCGTTGTTAGCATCTCTGTAGGGAGATTTTCACAAATTTCTGCTACCCAAAGACCATTACAAAGAACAATCGTTTGGCGAGAGATAATGCTATTTTTATTAAATATCTTTTTGAATCAACAGTGTGGTTAATATCTTAAAAATCATAAAAATATTTAATATAATATTTTATGAATTAAAAATATGTAAATAAAAATTGTAATCCAAAACTAATATAGAGGGCCGTCGTGGCACAGAGGCGTAAGCATCTGCCTGTAAACGCGACGGTTTTAGGGTTCGATTTCCACTCGGGGAAGATAGATTTTTCTATTTCCAATTTCTTCGCTCTGGAAATTAGGCATAGTGCGGCGTTGAGTTCCGCCACTCAACACGCAATGCCTCTAAAAGGCGGAAAGTGGGGACGGATAAAGCAGGAACTAATCAACGGAGTGTCTTAACACTATGTTCATATGGTTCCTGCAGTTGCCCCTGCCTACCCTGCAATATGCGGGACAAAGCGTAAAGCTAAAAAAAATACTAATATACCTACTTTCATTAGGTTTTATTAGTACCAACTTTCATTAGTACCTACTGTACTAATGAAAGTTGGTACTAATGAAACCAAAATACTGTACCTCGAAACTTGAAATATATATGTCAGTTATGCAGGCTTGCCGTTTAAATATTTGGATGGCCTCCAGCCTTCTCCATGAATATTCGATATTAATACACTCAAAATAAAAAAAAAACATAAAAAGGAACATGATAACTAATACTAAAATATACAAGCCCAAAAAAAAGAATGTGAAAGTACACAAGTGTACACTTTAGAAAAATTGGCTAAAGAAAGCTATATTGGTTAAAGTTAAAACGAAAGGCGTTTATTATCATAGACATACATACAAATAAAACAATTATTTCATATTACCTTTGAGCCACTAATATTATTATAGCATTCCATTAATTGTAATAGAATTATTTCTATCATTGTTATCGTTATTATATATTTTTGTAATTATTAGCCTATTGTAACTAAAATATGAAATATATGGTTTACATTCCACGAAATTTAGTAATCGAGTAAAAATTCTATCAATTGTAGTGCCAGATGTTGTTGCCGACGTTTGATGATTGTTTTTTATGGATAAATTCTATTTATCTTTCAAAAATTCAACTACCTTCAAAGTTTTTTCTGATGCAAAATTAACACCGAGCAAAGCGGTACCTCCACGTGTCCTCCTCCACGTGGCAACAATAAATGTTGAAGAAAGTTAATAATATCGTACAACTTCTGATTAGGAGATATGCAACAATCATTTTTTTTTATAATTATAATTAAAATATTATAGATTTTGAAATTATTATAAAACAAAAAGTACTACTTCATCTGACTTAACAGCAAAAGGGGCAAAATAAATATGGCGCGTGACAGAAAAATGTGACGCGTAACCGAAAAATACAACGTCAATAAAGAAGTTTCACTTCAATAAAAATTTAAGAAAAAAATATGGTTTCACTTTTAAAAAATATAATAAAAGTCCAGTTTATAAACACAATATTACTGACCTGATAAATATAACAGATGAGATGACACGTGCACTCCGCCATGACGCCATCTTGGTTTCCACAAATGCTTTGTATTTTTAAAAATCCTGTAATTTACAATACAGAAATTTCATAAATTGCCCGATTTCTGCGAACCAGATTGCAAAATTTGTTGTATTCATAATTTTCAAGAAAAATATTCCATAGCTTATAAACATAAAGCGATCCAGGTAAAATCAGAAAAAAAACAACCAGTAATAATATATACCGTATAACTAGTAATAATTTTTACACTATAAAAAAACAGTAATTATTATAAGCTAGTTTATTTACAAACATATTTATTTATATACATATATATTTATCATCGATAAAATTCTTTATAAAGTAATAGTTTATAGTAATATAATAATAAAAACGGGGACGGAAAAAAGCAGGGGCTAAGCAACGGAGTGTCTTAACACTAGTTTCCCATGGTTCCTGCAGTTCCCTCTGCCTACCCTGCCATGTGCGGGATAAAGCGTGAAGCTAATTAATTAAGTAATAGTTATAAAATATATAATTAAAATCTATAATTTAAAATAATAATCTTAAAACACTTACCCCATATGGAGTTCCTTGTAATTTAATAAAGTTATAAAGAAAGTCTTAAATAATTAAAAAGTTTTGCAACATCCTTCTATAAGCGCGAAAATGGTTAAAATGATGTCTTCGTACGTTCGATCGTAACAAAGACGCTACGCTTCATCCGCTGCCTACCTCCATTTGTAATTATTTTCTTTACTCAAATTACCCACAATAATATTTTACAATATATTAAATTAAAAATACTAGCGACCCGCCCCGGCTTCGTACAGGTAAAATGCTGATAATACAAATACTACTGAAAAATTGAAAAACGTCGTACATAAAACCAAAGAGGCTCCGGTTTCGATTATAAAATATATATAGCCCACGTCACACACTGAAAAAGTATTAAAATCGGTTTAGTAGTTTTGATTTATACATTACTGCCTGTAGCCCGCACGCGTAAAATTTCAGTTAAAGAATTCTCCTTTCCCTATACCATGTAGATTTTGTACTTTTTAATATAATTAAGGTATGGAAGATATTGGATAAGGATTAATGCTAATGTAATGCTATGTATAGTATGCTAATGTATTGGTTACAATTGCTTACAAAAATTTGTTATTATGATATCAATAAGAGATAGACATAATATACCATTGCGGAGTTTTCTGTACACTTCTTCAACAGTACTAAGTACATTATTGGTTCAGCCTGCATTTGCAATGTAAACGAAATAAAACATTTTGCTGCATGACATTACAAACCTCAAAGAAACAATATTTCTACATTATTTCATAGATTATATATATATATATATATATATATATATATATATATATATATATATATATATATATATATATATATATATATATATATATATATATATATATATATATATATATATATATATATATATATATATATATATATATATATATATATATATATATATATATATATATATATATATATATATATATATATATATATATATATATATATATATATATATATATATATATATATATATATATATATATATTCTTTTAAATGTGAACCAGTAGTCCCTGCAGCTTTATAAAATTAGTATTTTATTAAAGCAGTAACAAAAAATTGTTCATCTACCTTCATTGATTGCAAAGATAATTTAGAATATAAGAAAACATACCATATTACAAACATATTGGATATTCAAGTTTAGTAGCCGTCGATATTTTCATTATTTACACTTTCTGTATTAATATTAGGTTTACTTTTCCATTTATGCTGTTTGCGGGATACGGCGTAAACCTAAAAAGAAATTAAAAGATACTTAAAATAATTCTTGTTAAATAATGTGTCAAATGAATAGATATGTATTTATCCGTACGTACAAAACATTATTTGAAAAAATTAAAAATATCCAATAACACAACATGCCCGATAGGCCGGGAATCAAACCCAGATTCGTCCATTTATAGTATCACGCTGTGCAACGACTGCCTCACGGTAAATGAAGAAGTGAAGGGAAATAATAAAAAAATCAACTCACTTTGAAGTAATCTGCAATTTAAGCACCATTTTTCTCTAGTACATGTTTAAAATGTTACATCGTATATATGGGCGCAAATCAATATATATTTTATGATTTTATTGTTAGAAAGTATTTAATATTGAAATTGATGTTTAATTAATAAAACCTATTTGCAATGTTAAGTTCTTTATGATAATTTTGAATATTGAACTGAAATGTCAGCTGTTAAATAAATAAAAGGACTGAATTATGTATTGTCAATCTCTTCTGTATTAACTATTGTACGAGAATAAACCAATTGCTACCACTTTGTTATTTTATTATGAAAAATGGACTCTGAACAACGAAACCCTGGCCTAGCGCCGACATATACATTAGGGTGTCACGAACATAAAAAGCTCAGCTAAATATTAAGAGCAAGGTATTTCTTCTTCTTTATTTTGACGTGACAACGTCTTAAATTAGGTTGCGGCTCGGAGTCACATATGAAAAAGGTAACGTAACGATGTGTCAACTGTCACCGAACTATGATCGGTCCGCCGCGCGTATCACTTGACACATGTACAATGTTTAAGTAAACAAAATATATTTTCTATAGTTATAATTTGTGCAATTTATATTATAATTATTAATCATATCAATAAATATTCTACCGAGAAAAAGACGTTGTCACGTAAAATTTTCGCCCGTAAAACCCACTTTACAGGCAACCATTTTTTTTTATTATGGCGTATCGAGCAAAAACAGGTTCTTATACGAAAGCGCGTTGACAACTAGATAAAGCCCATTTTGATATATTTGTAAATAAGTAGAATTTAGAATTTCACTGAATGAATAAAATTTATTAAATTTTATTTTTTTTTAAATATTTTGTTTCCTAAGTTTCCTGATTTTTCTGTATGTTTAATTTTTTTATTAATGAACACAATTCAAATTATTTTCATTGATAATTTTGTCACTATTATTTAAATTTTATGATTTTATTTTAGTAATTATTAACATGTGACGGTTGATGCGGGCTTCACACGGCTGGATATTATTTTATTTAATAATATTGAAATATGGGAATCAGTGTTCTTATGGTGTATGCTAATTTCTATGGGTTTAAGTTACGTTGATATCAAATTATATGTCTCTCACTTGAAGAATAATGATTTCTCCAATTACAAAAATTTCAGGGTCCATTTAACCTCTCTCTCATCCGCATTTTCATAGTGAAAAGGTTATGTTACATGAGGTTTAAGGTCTTTCCATTTCAGGTATTACTTCTTGAGGCTTAATATCTTTCCATTAACCGGCTAAGTGGTGCTTTATTTTAGTTAGTAAATACTTACTAGATATTAAATATTACCTATAAATGTATAGATAGATATAATATGTATCTAAATAATTAATTTAAAAAAATCTATTACGCTTAAAGTTCTTTAAATAAAAGTAATAAGGCCAAGACTATATAATTGCTAACTAATGAAATCGTAACTTAATTAAATTAAAAAAGAAATAAAACACATACTTTTAACTTTGCTACGCACATTGCTGGCACGAAAGACGAATACATGAACTTACCCTCTTTTTGGTGTGGAGCTACGTTTAATATATTATTACAAGGTGTAATGCATTTTGGTATTTAAAAAAAAAATGCTACGAACACTTTTCATAGGAAAATGATATAAAAAGTTACATTTTTTTATTATTATAATGAACAATACCATTTTAAGTGAGTAAGACATTTTTTCTTATTTAATTATAAAAACCTAATGTCTAACATCTAATAAAAAAACTGTCGTGGCACAGAAGCGTACCATCTACCTGTAAACATGACGGTTTATAGGTTCGATTCCCACTCGGGGAAGATGGATTTTTTTATTTCCATTTTCTTCGCTTTGGAAACTAGGGTAAAACGCGGAGTTGGGTTCCCCCTCTCAACATGCAATGGCTTAAAAAGTTGGAAAGCATGGATGGATAAAACACGAAAAAGAATAATATAAAATTTTAGAATAGTTCAAAATCACATTTAAGTAATTTTTGTACAATCTACATGATATTACAAAGCCAAACGTCTAACAATTTTAATCAAAACAAGATATCAGAATGCTTTGAATTAAAAATCTTTGAAAATTAAGAAAACAGTCAAGCGACGCAAGATATCGAAGTAAGACTTTAAAGTAAGACTTTTTTGTACATTTTAGTGAGATTAACAAACTTCCCATACTTCAGTATCATGTAGCTCTAACATTTTGGATCATTGCTCACCCCCTATGATACGTACCTTGATAAATTATAGTATATAACCTGCTCTGTACATTATATTTTCACTTAGTGAAAGTTCCATAAAAATTGGGCTAGTTATTCCGGAGATTAGCCCGGACACTTAAATTTTATTTATTAGTATATATAAAAAGTTCATTTTTTGAACGTCAAATAATTTAATTTACCACCGATTCGCTAAAGTTAATGCTTCAGACCTAACAAGAACCGGCGCAAGAACCTCAGCGGAAATTTGTCTTTTTTTTTTAATTTACCAGATATTTGTAATTTAACAATTCAATTGTTTTTTAAGCGTCTCTTCAAGGATAGAGATGAGTGTACTAACATTATAGTATTTCTGTCAAATCTAGTATACGCAAGTGTTAAAATAATATGTAATAATGTGAAGGTAACAAAATAAAACCATTACAATTCTTGTCAACTTTAATACATCAATGCGTTAAATTCTTTACATTTTAATACCTACACAATATATTTGTATACATGATATATATATATGAGTATATATATTTATAATAAAGCAAATATACTCATAAACGTTATTTACCAAACTTGACTAATTGTTATTTTGAAATTATATTTATTTATATGGTATAAAATGACTTAAATCTTAATACATACAGCCAAGTCCGCTCTGCCAAGTTCCCAGCCATAAACTTGGCACGAGCGGAAAATACACAAGAAATAAATTCAGACGAAACTCAATTTAAACATATTCATTGTTAAAACTTGCCATAAAATATATATTAAAAAAACAATAATTTTATGACAATTTTTTTGAAATAATTCAGTTTGTATTAATATAAAATAGTTATAAAATTAATTGTTACATAAAATTTTCTATATTATTTCTATTTATTGCTGAATAGAAATAGATGATTTATAAAGAAAATGTTTGGATAATATATATTTTTTTAATAATAGACTAGAAAAAAAAATTGATCAGAAGTAGCTACGAATTCATTCCTCTTCGGCCGCCGGGTCTACAATTTCTGGTTTTCTGGAAAAAAAATTAAATATGATATTTTACTGTATTTTTTTATACTTGCCCGAGTCCGAGAACGATCCGCCCCAAATACTAACTTTACAGGCTTTGTTGGAAATAAAGTCGAATAAGGTTCAAAAATTTTAAAGCGAGGCCCTCTGTACATCCCTTAACAAAATCGCACATACTTATGATAATTTATAGCTAAAAGCGCTTGTTAGCCGATGGGTTACGTGAGTAATTTAAATAATTTGCAATATCCCGCCCGGAAAAGAATAATTTTTTTTTTACGTGTATGTCGCGTAACTTAACGCCGTGCTTTGTCTTAAGAAATGTTCTTATGAGAACTTCATAAACTAAGTTTAAGAATAAACAAATAAAGAGTACCTTTTATAGTAATTTCTAAGTGCAACAGTCTTAGCGAAGGGTGCACAATCGCATCGAGGTTTCCATTTGTATCGCATATCTCTGTCCCTCTCACTTTCGCCATCTTCCTTATATCTGTCCTCATCGCTCATCATATCGGCTAGATTTAGGTCAATTTTTTCGTTATCTTCCGACGAACTCGATCGCTTGCCGTAACGGCCACTCATAAAGAACCTACAAATATTTAGTTAGAAATACAAACGAGTAACTTATTAAAGAATATGTAACTAATCTAATAAAACTGATTTATTTGTTTGGTTTAACAAGCTAATCTCCCGAACTATTTCTTTATACAGAATAATAGTTATTGAGGAAATTCTAAGATTTCTAATAGGGCACTAAATTGCATCTTACCAGGCCTTGGTAAAAGCTTATAATAATATACAACAATAAACTTATGAATTTTACAGTATATTCTTCATCACAAATTTTTATATATATACATATATAAGTACATATATTACACAACACAAAACCAAAACTCTTTATTGGAACGAAATGTTAAAACGAAATTTCACTAGAATAATTAACTTTATACCGACAGTTAAGTTAACTGCCACTTCAATTTCATTTGAACCATTTTGTGTGATGCTAAACGAAAGTACTTAATATATTGAGGTATTTAATTGGTCTCGTGGGTGTCATATTGTCATCTTTAAGACTTTTAGTAGACAAGCTGTGGCGTTGTATCTAACAGATAATATAGATATCTTATACTTAGTGTTAAGACACTCTGTTCTTTCCTTAATTGCAGACGTAAATTTATATATTAGAAAGGCGGAAATATTTATAGCTTCATGCTTTATCCCGCACAAAGCAGGATAAGTAGAGAGAACTGCGGAAACCGTGGGAGCCTAGTCTTAAGACACTCCGTATCTTGCTTTTCGGGACATTGCGTTTTGAGCCACGTTACGCCACGTTTTGCTTAAATACCAGAGCGAAAAAAACGAAAATGAAAAATTAATCTTCCCCAAATGGGGATCGAACCCAACCGTAGCGTTTAGATGCGGATGCTACGCCTCTGCGCCACAACGGTCGTTAATAGCTACTATTGATACATCCTACAGTTACTGTATTCAAATTAACAAAAAAATATTGTCTAAAATCCATATAAAGAGAATAAGAAGAAAAAAATAACCACTTATGCGATGAGAATTTGTATGTTAACAATTTACATTCATACTGATCGTTCTCTTTACACTATTATATGTAATGATCACACTTCCTCTTTTATAGAAATTTCTCCACTTCCGGTCCATAATTCAAGATAATCATTATTAAATTACGGGATCAATGCCGAGATTTATTTACCAGAGCGACAAATGACAATAGATCTTTGCCATAATTGGAATTGGACCTATAACCACCGCTTGCAGTCCTTCTGCCCACGATGACTTCTATATTAATAATAATATTGTGTGATATTTACCTGTCATTTCTAGGTGCGAGCATGCGTGGAGACGACCGCCCGTACCGCGAACTAAGCACAAACGGTGACGCTGACACTAGGAAAAGAAGATATACCTACATGAAAATTAGATATATTTTTTTATAACAAAACCTTAATTAATTTAATTGTTTATTTAACACCCTTATCTCAAGAACATATGGTTCAAATGAAACAAAAACATGCGATGAGTCCTCCATTTGTCTTGAAAGATTATAGACTATTAATAATGTTATTAATTGTTTCGAAGTTATCCATTTCTAGTGAATAAGTCATGTATTGTATATTTTTAAGTTATTTCTATACATGGCCGAGGATGTTGGACAAATAATAATAGAACATATGAAGTACCGGACTAAATGGACGAAGAAAGTTTAGTTACCAAAAATATTTCTAAAAAAATATTACTTCAACTATGAGAATAAGAAAAAATATTTATATTTCACAAATATTATGTGGGAAAGCTTAAACTAAATGCATATAAAACTCAAAAAGCTTAAAGATAAATGAATTTCAGTATCACAAAGAAAACTATATGTAAACTCACTCTCGGCTCTTTTGTAAGCGTTTACGTCGATGAGCGCGACGCACACCAACGCTACGACGAACGCCCAGCGACACATCTCCCTTGCACTTGCCGTGACTCAGTCTATTTTCACAGTGAAGTCACCTTTTTTAAAAAACATTTGTTAAAAAAACTAAAATTAAGTAAATAAAATATTTTTTTATAGCTTCGAACCATACGAACCTAGGGTTAAGACACTCCGTTGCTTAGTCCCTGCTTTTTCCGTCCCCACTTTCCGCCTTTTTTCAAGGCATTGAGTGTTGAGTGGCGGAACTCAACGCCGCGCTTTGCTTAGTTGCCAGAGGGAAGAAAATGGAAATAGAAAAATCCATCTTCCTCGAGTGGGAATTGAACCCGGAAACCGTCGCGTTTACAGGCAGACGCTTACGCCTCTGCGCCACGACAGTCCTCAATATATATTTATTATGTATTAAATAAATTATTGTCCTCGATATGTTTATATGTGTTTCGAATTTCAAAGATCTCAAGATGATACTTTGACTTTATTACTTTCAGGCGTTCTTGAGATTTTTGTTTACAAACGTACAGATAAACAAACTGACGGTCAGCAAAATAATTTTACAATCCAGTTCTGTCTTATTTTTAGGAATGTGGAGTACATTCAAAACACAAATTTAATTAAAAAAGACACTCAATTTCTATCCTAATTTTTAAAATTCCGGTTAATTACAGCTGTTAGTTAATACATATAATATAATATGAATAGGTTTTGTCTCAAATCTCCCTTTCATATTGCTAAATAGAATATTTTCACGAATAATAAACGAAGTTGTTTTAATAAAACTTCCCGATAGATAAAGTATGGGAAAGCCTTTCAAATGAAGCGAGCACGCAAGCGGAGCCGGAGGCAACATCTAGCTACTAATATATGCAAAAAGTTGAAACAAAAATAAAAATAAGAATATTAATGTATGATCCTACCCTAACTTCTGCCCGCGGCGATGCCCACAAACTTTGATTAAATTAGCATAATGTCCAGTCAAATGTACTGACTTTTAATTCGCAAAATAATTAAGCAAAGTTTTAAAATAAACACCCTCATAATTAATATGAGGGTAAATGTTTATTTTAATCATTATAATATTCCATATTAAGCCCTATATCCAACTTTTCTTGCTTATTTCAGTTTTTAGGGTTCGGTACCCAAAGGAAAAAACGAAAGCTGAAATTTTCACAGTGATAAATTTCCGTTAACCTAATTGTTATAGTGGTATAACAATTAGGTGTGTGTCTATTTTAACCTTATACAATGAACGTTTTTTTTCTATGTCACAAAATTAATATGGAACCCTCGGTGCACTAGTGCAACTCGAACTTGTTTTACTTATGGTTCAAATGACTTTAAACTCTGGCGACTCGCCTTCGGCTTCGCACGTTTCGACTACACATTGATGTATTTAGCAAGAAGAATATTGTAGACACCTTCCGCAATCATTATTTTCCACAGCGCAGTTTTATTAAGAATGACTAATAATTAAAAAAATATGATAATGGTGAATAAAATGAAATTTGTCCAATAGTTATTGTGTTGTACGTCACAAACATACATACAAACACATAAATGTTTCCTCTTTATAACATTAGACTACAAAACATCCTTTTCCTATAAATACGATACCAATGGATTCGTCAGCAAGAGAGATTCCCGTTTGATAAGACAAGACGATAATTCTTAACATAAGCTTTATTCTTTCGAAATGTAAAATGTTTATAAGAAATATATAAGTAAGCTTATAAATTTAAAAATAATATTTAATAAATTACAAAGAAATTATAGGAGAAAAACGTAGTGTCTTAACACTAGGTTCGTATGGTTCCCTTTGCCTACCCTGCTATGTGCGGGATAAGCGTGAAGCTATAAAAAAATTACATCGACGTCACCTTTATGGAACAGCTCGAATATAATCACGAGATGATTAATAAATATACCTATGTCAAAATAAAATATGAAACTAGTTTATGCATCATTTGCGTGTTGCATGAATGCATTTGAGACAATGGTTTATGAATTACTTTTATGCTGCATGAATGCATTTGAGGCATAAAGCGGCGTTGTGTGAAATGTCTTAACAGGTGTCTTAACACCTCTATTTAGCCGGCTGTGTGTAATAGAAAATACACTTTTTCATAATCTAAGCCTTTTCTAAGATTATCTAAGCTTCAACTTGACTTTACAAAGAAAGCACTTCAATACATCCTTCCGGTGCGCCGTCGGAACAACTACTTTGCGGTGCATTTCTGATTTTATGATCTCTTTAAATCTTTAAATATAAACATGGCAAGCTTTCACTTAATCTGGATTTTGAAGGATATTTAGAATGAATATTTCTTTTTATTACACGCTTATTTATAAACCAGGCTGTACGCAAATACTTATACATATACTAAAAAGTCGGATATAATACATTAGTTGTTATAAAATAAAAAATGGAAATCAATTGGCTAACTTATTAAGATTTACAATTGTTTTTTTTCCCGGATTTTTATTCGAAATAGTGGTCATCAAATCCTGTTACGGACCACTTAAGAGTACACTCTTTTAAATTAGAAAAAAAAAATATTAAAATCGCTTCATAAACTGCTGAGAAATTGAGGGACACATAAAAAATATAAGTGTCGATCATAGAACCTTTTCTTTTTTCTTTCATTTCTTGAAGTCGGTTAACAATGATTTCATAATATGTATATATCGTCCACGTAACATTTTTATGCCAAAATAACCATAGTTTTAAGCTTAAATGATATAAAAAGCTTTCGCTAGGTTTCTTTTTGTACAAACTTTTCTGTAAGGTTTTAAATAGAAAATTTACTATTTTTATGATTTTTTATATTTTATGGTAGCAAAACTGAGTAATGTGATGATAGGGGAGAGGGACACGAGTAGTTGGTACTAATCTTTTTATTTAGTAATCGTCTTTGGTACAAAAAAAAGTAATTAATAAGGACAAAAAAAAATATTTTATATACTATTTAAAACATTGCCTACAGAATATGCCCTCAAATTTTCATATTATTTGATATCTTTTGAAATTGCATTGCGTTTAATTGCAACTAGTTATGATATTTTACGTGTTTTCATTTAAAAGACTTCAACGCGCTTGATATGTAATTTTAAATGCCTTTAAATTTATTTAGAAAGCAAAACTTTATTTATTTAGAAAACATAATTGTCGTCAATTATTAATTGTAATCATATCATATATAAAAAGTCAAAATTAAATTAGAAAGCACTTTTTTTAGCTTCACGCTTTATCCCGCACTAGGCAGGGTAGGCAGAGGGAACTGCTGAAATCATCGGAACTTAGCGTTAAGACACTCCATTGCGTAGTCCCTGCTTTCTCCGTCCCCGCTTCCCCGAAAGCTAATGTAGTGTAACGTATTCAAAAAAATGTAAATCTTCACCTATTACTATAAGTTCGATCTGTACCAATGTAATTTAAAACAAATAATGATGTAGCTGACATTAAGAGAAAACATACTTTTTTATCGCAAAAAAAAAACGGGTTGAAAGGGTTGAAATTGAGGATAAAATTTTTTTATGGAAGTCGTTTTTCTGCGATGTTTCACTAATCGACAGAATGGTCCAATAAAAGCATTATTATGGAAAGCTTATATGTGTAATACGTACTATATAGTATTATTTTGGAGTGTCTCCGAGAAAATGGAACATTTATTATTTTACTTTAAGAAAAAAAGGAAAACAGATTTAAATATTACATATTAAAGTATAATAAAGTATCTTTACATAGAATGAAATATACTTTTCATGTGGACTACAATAGCTGTATTTCGAAGCAAAAATCACTGTGGACTGTTTGACTGTAGTTTTTTTTTAATATTTATTATGCCACCCAGACCAAAAAAATCTAAATAGTTACTATTACTGCTAATATTTTCAAGAAAGTGTTATAAAATTAGTAATTAAAATGCATAATTTCGTTTATTGTTTTTAGGGTTCCGTAACTTTTTTTTTAGTTTACGCTTTATCCTGCACATGGCAGGGTAGGCAGAGGGAACTGCAGGGACCGTGGGAACCTAGTGTTAAGACACTCCGTTGCTTAGTCCCTGCTTTCTCCGTCCCCGCTTTCCGCCTTTTTCGAGGCATGGCGTGTTAAGTGGCGGAACTCAACGCCGCGCATTGCCGTAACTTAATATTAAAAAACATCTTGTAGGATTTTTGTTCTTCATATTTATAATTTATTATATATAAAATTAGAACGAACGCAATTTAAAATTCTAATTTTATATATAAAATTAGAACGAACGAACGAAATCGTATTTTATGCAAACCTAGGAGTTGGTATCAGTACCATTTGTAATTGAAAATAATAAAAAGATTATTTTCTATTTTTAGCTTTCATTAACTAAGTTTTGAAATGAAATAATTTTGATTAAATAGAAACTATAATTACTACATTTTTATTTGCATTTAAGTCATTAAAACGTTATGTTTTAAAATTTCTATTTTATTCCGTAATACATATGATATGTAGGAATAGTTTGGAATAGGTTTTTTTTTATTATTTTTTAAATAACAATTTGAATATTCTTAACTAGAGAAACAAAAACAATATTTTATATTATTTCGAAACCATCTAAATGACCCTAAACATGTTTCCGGGTCGAAATTTTATTTGTTCAATATAAAAAATATATGCTGCTACTTAACTGGTATTAACAACATTTCAAGTTTCAATATTAAAAAACAGAACATTATATACCACTTACCTGTACGTACTAAGTAAGAGATAACAGGTATGCTCTCCTGAAACGTCGGGACAGTTATGAGGCGGGAAGCAATCTGACTGCGCTTTTGAGCGACTCGCCGCCCTCGTCGACACCCACTTAGAAAATCCTATAGCTTTTTCCCTAGCTTTGTTTGTTTTATATGAATATTAAATAACGTCTATAATGTCTAACGAAACTGTCTTTATATAGGGTGTATCTAATACGGCGGCCGTTATAAAATTACTTATAGGGGAAAATATTTCAAGGCTATATACAAAAAACTAATTCACAATTATCAATAGTTTAGGCCCAGGATCATTTTTCGTTATTTACACGTGCTGTGTAACGCGTGAGGTAGTCATCATTAAATAGGAATGACGTATAGACCTCCTTCTACAAAAATACTATCAAACGTTGTCAATCTGTTACCTTTTATTCAAAAAAATAACCTAATGAGAAAGGGATATAACTCTTTCCCGCTCTCACAGGATAGTGTACGCTTGCGTCATACTTGAAAAATGGCGTTTTATTTTGGAGCAATAATTTATTTATTTATTTTGTTTGAAAAATATTTTTTTTTATTTTTGAAAATTTTACTTGTTTTATAATTTTATCAAGTTTATGAAGGCTAGTTAATACTATGCTTTAAATGAAGGCCGCGGTAACATCTACACCTGTATATCCACACATGTACATATATGTATAAATAATAATATATATACACATTTATCAATTGTTGATGTTTTAATTTTGACACTAAGATAAAATTGAAAAATCGCTGATTAAATTAAACATGATGATTAGAATGTAAAACTCGTTTTGGAATTCTTATTTAACTATACCTAGAGTTTAAATAATTGAATATACATATACTTGAAAAAAAAAATAACGTAAAAAAATAATCAAATTAAACAATCCTTGATCTCAACTAACAACAGATAATTTTATAGTTTATCGATTTTTTAAGTTACAAATATATTATACAATGTTTCATTTTTGTTAAAGACAGAACGTAAGGATAAAAACATTATCCTCATTTACGTCGCGTAGTCGGGGAACAATATTAAGGACAGACGAACTTATTAACATTATTTATAATATATGTTTGTATTAGTAGCACAATATTAAATCATGTCCGCCAAAGAACTCAATAGGCCGTGATGGGAACATGATGATTCGATTAGCATTATCAGTAAAAAAGTTACACACTAATATCGATTTTTCTTACGCATCACTATTAATTGTAGATTTAATACGCAAGTTTAACATTACAGAGCAAATGTGTATAATTTGAAAGTAATAAGATCGACCTTATTATATTTTTTCAGTTTTAGTAATCATAAAATTAATAGATTTAAAAATCATAGTTAAAAAATTATTAAAGAAATATGAATTATTTATTTAGAGGACCGTCGTGGCGCAGAGGCGCAACGTGTGCCTGTAACGCGACGGTTTCTGGGTTCAATCCCCAGTCGGAGAAGATGGATTTTTCTACTTCCATTTTCTTCGCTCTGGCAAACTAGGCAAAGCGCGGCGATGAGTTCCGCCACTCAACACGCAATGCCTCGAAAAAGGCGGAAAGCGGGGACGGAGAAAGCAGGGACTAAGCAACGGAGTGTCTTAACACTAGGTTTCCACGGTCCCTGCAGTTCCCTCTGCCTACCCTGCCATGTGTGGGATAAAGCGTGAAGCTAAAAAAAAAATATTTATTCCTATTATTAACTTTAACTTATTGTATATATCTTTTACCTCACCACCTCACGTGAATTACAGACTTTTTCTCATGTCAAGTCGAGACTTTTATTTTGCATGCGATTTAGAAGTTATTAAGCAAGTCGTCAAAATCTTACTATACGCTTTATTTCCGATCTGTAAAAGAATAACAACGTTATACTCTTACAGATCGGACGAAGGTTTGAAAAAAGGACATGATTTTTTTTTGCAATGTGCTAACGCTTAGCAATGACAATGAATTTGCCCAACATGAAACAGTAATACCTACTAAACTACTATATGCATATACTAAGTAAAAAAATTAAATAAAACAGGTTTGGCTAACCGAGAACGTAGGGCTAGATTGTTTGTTTGAATTCTGGAAAAAAAACCTGAGAAAAATGTGGGCATGTAGGGGGTTCTTGTTTTTAATGCAGCTAGATCCGCAAGATCTCTTTTACCTTACATTGCCTTTTGGAAATTACAATATTGCCAAAAATTGTTGGTCGGCTGGAAAGCATTTAAACGAAGTAAAGTCATCCATAAAAGCTTCCTCTTTAACGTATTGCTGGACTTCCCATACGGCTGCCTCCTTTTGGTAGCAAAATCAGGATTGTTGATTACACCCAAAAACTCTGGAAATAGAAGAAATCTGGAAAAAGAACTGATGATCAATGATTCCAATTCTCACGTTAGAGAATTGGTATCATTGATCACCAGTTTGATCTCACGCACCGCATAAGTCCGTACTATACACCCAAACAAGCTTTAGACAGAAATCATAGCATCAATCGCAGCGTATTGGCAGAAGCGGCAAACATCTGAATGACGTGCAGTGAGGTGAAGCATGAAGCTCAAGACAGATCACACTGAGGGATATTTGTGGGCGCCCTCTGCCCTATCTTTGAGATATAGGACATTAAGTAAGTAAGCTGTAACTGAATAATTTCTTGAAGCACTGAAAAAAATAAAAGACATAAGCATTCTTTTTTAATTTTGTTAGCGTTATCAAAACTCCGAAAATCTAATTTCGAGGACCGTTGTGGTGCAGGGGCGCAGAGTCTGCCCGTCAACGTGCCTAATTTGTGAGTGCGTTTCATATGGGTAATATGGAATATTTTATTTCCATTTACATCGCTCCGGCTACTGGAAGGCCAGCGCGCGTTGAGTTCCACCACTTTACCCGCTATGTCTTGAAAGTTTGAACGTGAAGAACTTTGATGAATGTTTTAACACTAGATTCCCACAATACTTGTGGTTCTTGCCTATCTTAAAAAAAAAAAATCTGCCAAAGTCGATTTACAAATGTTTTAAAATATATATTTAAAATAATATTTTGTTTAATTCTAATATTTTAAATAATGTTTTGTTCAATATATAATTTGTCAAATTTGAGATTTTATTCTTTGTATACTATGAATAAATATTTTAAAAATAAATAAGTATAAATATAAATTCCGATATCCCGGATTATTGTAATTTGATTGTACTGTAATTTCTATGTTATTGCCAAATTGCATACCTCTAGGTTACCAGAAAGGTCCTGCGGTTTTGAATACACGACGAGTTTCATACAAACTATTAACAAAATTAAGCATAAACAATTTATTTACTGTGCTTCAAGAGGTCATCTACTTGTAAATTTGATATTATTTTTTAGCATCACGTTTTACAATCACGCATCACATGGTACGGAAGGCAGAGGTCATGCAGAAACCATACCAACCTAGTGTTAAGACTCTCCGTTGCTTAGCGGGGAAGAAGAAAGCAGGGATTTTCTCCGTCTCCGCTTTCCGCATTTTTCGAGGTATTGCGTGTTGAGTGGTGGAACTCAACGCCGAGCTTTGCCTAGTTTACAGAGCGAAGGAAATGGAAATAGAAAAATCCATCTTCCCCATGTGGGAATCGAATCCTCAAACCGTCGCGTTTACAGACACACGCTTACGCCTCTGCGCCACGACGGTCCTCATTTTTTTTACTTGAGTTGGAGAAAATAGTCTCGACAGTAAGGCAGACAAGCAAACAGACAGATAGATAAATAACAAAGTGACTAACCGTGTTTTCTCCTAAATAACGGAACCCTAATATATTCTGTCGCATTGAATTCAGAAGTTGTTGTGACTCAGTTAATGAGTATTCATTAAAAAAGTTGTTTCTACCTACCTCTCAAAAGCAAATTTGTTCGTTCATACTTTGATAACTATTAAGTGTTAAATTTCTTTTAGTTTTTATAAATCTCATTTGGTTATTGATACTTACCGTATACTTAACATTTTGTTTTTGGCCGAGTTCCTTTTCAACATTACTTACAAACGATTTTTAACAAAAAATCCCCTACGCTTCAACCAGAATTAATTAACTAGCTTAATTATTTAATTTCAGTCTAGTTTAGCATGAAAAATAGTATAGAGTAGAACAATTTATCTATGATAAATTGCTCTTTTGTCTTTTTGATTGTGTGATACGATTTACAAAATGTATACTTGTAAATAACATGTCCTGACTGACTGATTATCATAAGGGGTCAAATAGGAGATGATAACATGTATGAAATTCCGTCATTACGAAAGTAAATGAACAAAATTTTGTATTTTTCTCATGAAAGTTTGTATGGGACCTGGACCTTTCGACATAGTTCCAGGTCACCGATAGCCTACAGATAAACTTGCTAGCCTTTAATTTTACTTAGATTTGTTTGTAATTGACTTTTATTGGTAACCAAATAACAACAAATATATAATAGCAAAAGTAGTTGTTTAGTAATTTTAACAATTTTGTAATATACACTCTTGTTATATAATGTATTATATATAGTGATTGGAATGCAGGCATTATTTTGTGTGCTTGGTATTATCACCGACGAATTGAATCTACTTTTTGGGTACTTCGATTTTGTTCAATTCCCTCTCTTTGTGCATAACATCCATGCGTTTCTGATAAATATGACCTTGCCCGTATAAACAATAGTTCCGGTGTAGTAATTGCTTGATTTGAAGTAACTATCATAGGTCTTTACCTGTGAAAAGAAACTTGAAATAAAGTTTGCATCTGCCTAAATACTGTAATTGTAAATTAATAAATGGATAAATTAGCTAATTGTTTTCTTGAAAATATTAGTGTATTTTTTTTGAAAAGTATAGAAAGCTATTTTATCATGTGTAAAGTCGTCCAAAGTATAACAATTCTGTGTTTTAAAGTATTATTATGTTTGTTATAATATACTGATGTTAGAAGAATGCCTTGGTCACTATTTCAACGAAACGATTGAGCAAAATCTTGATTTACGAAACTGTAGTTCACGGCAAAGTCATAAGGTTTTTGAATCGAATTTAAAAGTTAAAATTGAATTATAATATCTCCTTCCACTATTGAGCTTTTAAAAATTTAAAATATTGAATTCTAGTAGTTAGTGAGGTAAATTATTAATATAATATGTAACTCTTTTATAGAATCTATTCTAGTAAATTTGAAAATGAAAGATGTTTGGATAATACATGATACACGATAAATTTTTATATCATCAAAGAAACACTTTAAAATTTGATGTAATAATATTACATAAATCATTGACAAATATTATAAAAATCAATGGACTAAGATGTTACCCTTGTGAAATTCAGAAACTATTTTGCACTCTTCTGATTTAAACCACGAACATTGACTAACTGCAAACAGTTTTTAAGATACAAATCAATCCAACTTATCAAATATTGTATTTCATTTTCACCAAATCAAAAGCTCTCCTAAAATTGTAATTTAGGCTACGTTGACCTAACTGTTTTTAATAATATAAATAAAAAAAGAGAAGAAGGTACCTAATACAATAATCGTCACATTTCCAATATTAAGTTTACCAATACTCGACAAGTTATTTTACAGGGTCGGATTCCAACCTTTTTTTAGATAGATTATTTGCATTTCGTAGGGGCTTATTTCCTTTTTGGGTATTTGTCAGAAAAGATAACTCTGCTTGCAAATTACGTTCTAAGATTTCGCGAATAAGAGAGAGAGAGAATTTTGGTAGGTACCAAAAGTAAAATTTAAGGTCAAAAACTCGCTTCTGAACGTGTCCGCCATTATTTTTTACTGATATGGACAAAATTGGAACACGTCCAATACATCTGAGAACAGCGCACAACCGCGTCTTAGACCGCTCGGCTATGAAGGCTCACACAGTGATAGGATATACTAATATATGTATATAGTAATGAGCCACGGTCTCTCAGTCCAAGGAGAGTTAGTCACATACCCACATACAGGTGGCGTACAAAAGCGTATTAAAAAAAAGATAAAAAAAAATAAAATCGAATATGGCCATGTTGGTCGAATGAAATTGAAACGAGTTTTTTGAATATGAAAAACAAGAAGTATTTATTTTAGTAAAATGAATTGTTTTCAATTTTTAATTTATCTCCTTTTAAGAGAAATATATTCCAATACTTTGTTTTTATGTTTATATATTTTTTAATCCGTATGATAGGACCTAAAAACATACACGTCCGCCAGTCCTTCAAACTTTAAACGCGTGTAACTCCTAAACTAAAATATATTACAAAAAAAATATTTACAATTTTCTTGACAATCTATATAGATCATCAAACATATTAAAACATAAAATCGGAGACCATAACCTTTTTTACCTGTCCGCTTGAGGTTGAATATCATTCAACTATCAGGCCAACTTCGCCTAACTTTTCAATTGGCGCGATACTAACAATCTGATATTGTGCGTTCATTACTAATAGTGTTCTCAGGAACTGGCGTTACAAAATATAAAGTTTCAGGTAGGTTTACATATAAGTTGCGTCCACCAACCAGACTCCTTATACAGAGATATTTTGGAGGGGCTCTTCGATAGAAACAAAAACATTTTATCAAGAATGACATGCACATTCAAAGTGTACGGCATCCACTGCACTATCATTTATATAGCAATAAATACTAGACTTTTCCGATATTTCTCTTCCTAATTATCTAAAATCAGTAGAAATAATGTACAAGACCGCAGGAAACGCATTTACTGGGATCACATCTGGGATGACATCAGAAATGACATTATGCCCAGTAAGAAAACTAATAGGTATACTTCATTTTTTAGAAAGTGAAATTGAAAAAGTTTTCCAGGTTTCGTATATCCCGCTCCGTATTCTTTTATGTTATCTTTAAATATTTTTAGAAAAATTATTGTTAAAAATAATAAAAAAGGCCACTGCAAAAATTGATTGCGTTTCATTTGTAAAAAGTTTACCCTTAAGCGCGAATTGAAGTAGAACTTCATGTAATAGAAAAGTCAAATATATCCATCTTGTCATACGGTACTGTCCCTGTATTATTGCCATAAGGAGTGATTTCTCTAGTGATACTAAGTCAAAGTCAAAGTCAAAGTCAATTTTGTGAGTGATACTAAGTCAAAGTCAAAGTCAAAGTCAATTTTATTCAAAATAAGAAGTACAAGCTTCATTTTTTGACGTCAAACAATCAATTTAATTTACCACCATAAGTAATTGATAAATACTTTTTTATAATATAAAACAAAAACAGTGATTAAAAAATTGAAACCGAATTAAAATTAATTTATAATATACTCTCTTATATAAAATATATACGCATAAAATAAATAATACCATTAAAAACTAGGTATAAATTATAAGAATTGAAGTCAAATTTAAATAACTACAAATATTTACTTTTTTTTATTTGATTGCAATATCTTTTGAAAGTTGATCAATACTGGCAACATTTCGCAAATATTGTCTAATGTAAATAAATAACCGATAGTCGTTTTTCTTTTTATATTCATTCAATAATTTGTTTTGAAATAAGTAAAAAATAACAATAACTTTAAAAAAACACATATTTTAATTTAATAACTAAGTTGTTATATGAAAGTGCTGTTCAAGTGAACGACATACATACATACATTTTGAATAATATTTGAAGTTTAGTTATTTGAATTTGTGGGTAAGATTTTTAAAATGCTTAGTAAGCAGGTAGTAATACAAGTTTATTAACTTTGATAGTTAAAGCACGTGTGCGATTAATTTCAATTAAACTTTTTAACTAAGTGTAAAGCTTTTTATAATGGATGATAAAATTTCTCAAACATTTAAAGTGGAGTGGTTAAACAGCACATTAAAATTTATTAGAAACGATAACCAATTAACTATGGATTATCCTAAAATGCCCATGGCCCATGTGCAATACTTTCATAATTCACTAAGTCATCGGGAAGATCCTATAGGATTAGGATTTAGATCTCTTTATGCACCGTTATGGGATGCCATTTCTGCTTCAAGTGAGAAATATGAGTTTAAAATATCAATTGCTGGAACTGAAAGTGATGAAATGGGGTGCGTAATTAATTTCCATATAATCTTAACATATATTTTTTGTACTTAGTATATATTTAAATCAATAGAAGTTTATAGTGTGTCAACATAAAATATATTTTATTAAAATTTCTATTATTTAAAAACTTTAAAGCTATAGTTTTCATTCCTCAAATAATTTACCTGTACTTCTACCCTCACACAAAACTTTATTGGCTTTTAATTTACTAAATTATTTCTATTTAGTTGCCAAATTATGTAGTGATAATATTATAAGATATGCTAATCTTATTCAAAATTGGATTATATATGAGAGTAAATTGATAGTTGTCATTGTATGTAAAGTACAATTTTTCGTATGTGAGTACAAGTGTTATAAAAAATAAATGAACAGTAACAAAAAAGTATTACTTAACCAGCAGTGTCTTAAAATTAAGTGGAAAGTTTGGAATGGAGTATCTTAACTCAGTTCCCACTGCTATATGTGGGAAAATTTTATCTATCTTCAAAATTTGTTATGCCAAATTTTGTAGGTCTGTTGTATTTAATAGCATTGATGGATTGAAAATAAATAAGTATATTTTAATTTTGCTATTTAATTTATTATTATACACATACTTTTTATTTCAGGCAATTAATAATAAAGAAAGTACCTAAAAATGCAAATGGTGGTCAAAAAAATATTGTGTAAGTATTTTTCTAATAACAAATCATTATCAATAGTTAATTTAAGTTTTGGCTTACCTTTTATTCTCATCTCTTTAATTAGCTCTCAACTGTTCAAATATGTAACCTCCTGTAGCTGATTGTCCAGACAAATTTACAGTTATTTATTAGATGAACTACTTAAATAAAATTTAAATTCTAATATGCTTTTTGAAAGTATATTTGATACATCTATACATACATATAATTTTAGTTCTTGTGTAAGTCCTGTAGAAGTATAAATAATTTCAGTTTCATAACTAACCAACTCAGGGTTGCTATTTGACTGGGTGTTTAAATTATAGATAATGTACCTTTATAGGGCCAAGATGTTAAAATTGGAAGTCTTAACTTCAAAGTTAGGGGTTGTATTCAAAGAAAACTGCCAATTTTATATATTATAGTTACTTGTACCACAAAAAATCTATTCATAAAGCTTTTATGTTTATCAATTTACTGCAATTAATTATATTGAAAAAAATTGCCAACAATGAGGGTAAAAGCATTTTACCTGTGATGTGTTAATTATTAAACCAATTACATCTTCTTCTTGGCATCCTGTAAAAAGTGATCATTACCATAATCTTCCTAATATGCAAAAATAGACCTTTTTTTTTAATTTTATAATAATCAAAAACTTGAGTG
The DNA here is from genome assembly GCA_037178615.1 of Dione vanillae. Classification (NCBI taxonomy): domain Eukaryota; kingdom Metazoa; phylum Arthropoda; class Insecta; order Lepidoptera; family Nymphalidae; genus Dione; species Dione vanillae. The sequence goes on along the minus strand of JAZFAU010000304.1, from coordinate 3,361,476 downwards.
CTTGTGCTTAATTTTTAAACGACTTAATAAAAGATTTGCTGTTCTACTGTAGTTTTTTTAATTTTGTTACATTAGAACCTTGAACTTAGTGAACTGATTTTAATAATTCTTATTGAGGTTCTATACCTTAAAGGAAAAATAGAACACCTATACTTTGTTGACTATCTGTACTGTAATCACTTTGTTGTTTAACAATATATCACATCAGTCTGTCTCTCTGTCCGTCTGTCAATCACTTTTTATTATAATTGTTGATAAATACACGATTATTTTAATTTTAAAACGATATTTATTTAATCTAAACATCCCTTCTTTGAGCTAATTTTATTTGTTTTTTTTGTTTTATTTTTAGGCAGGACACTATTAAGACCATACCAAGTTTAAGAACTCCAAAATTGGAAATATCATTGAAGTAAGTTGTTTAAAAAAATATATATTATGTCAAACAGTTGAGGATCGTAGTGGCGCAGAGGCGTGAGCGTTTGCCTGTAAACGCGGCGGCTTGAGGGTTAGATTCCCACCCGAGGAAGATGGTTTTTTCTATTTCCATTTTCTTTAAACAAGGCAAAGCACGGCGTTGAGTTCCGCCACTAGCAGGGACTAAACAACGAAGTGTCTTAACACTAGGTCCCTATGGTTCCTGCAGTTCCCTCTGCCTACCCTGTCATGTGCGGGATAAAGCGTGAAGACAAAAGTTATATACTAACTTTTATAAAAATTCACTTTAATCAAACAAGTATTATGGAACCCTCGGTTTTCAAGTTCAATTCGCACTATTTATTATTCTTATTTTACCTAAGTGGAAATTGATTTTATTTTTTTGTACGTCACTTTTTTATTTTTATAATATTTTTAACATTTTATTAAATCTTTTAGGAAAAAAGAAATTGAACAAAAGCCTTTAGAAGACCAAGGTCAAACCATTACTGAGATTTGCGAAAATTCTATGAGGTAAGTAGTAATTGTTTAAAACATTAATAAAGCGATTAACAAAAATTAAACTGTGACAATTAATTTTCTTGAAATAAATATTTATAGAAATATAAAAAATATATTTTAAAAAACCTTTCTAATTTCTATATATATCAAGTTTGTGTTCACAATATTGTGAACGAAAGTTTTCAGTTATTTTTTAAACTTCACGTTTTATCGCGCTTATAGCAGGTTAGGCAGAGGGAACTGCAGGAATCGTGGAAACCTAGTGTTAAGACACTCCGTTCCCCGCTTTCCTTCTTGCTTCCTCTCGTTTTAGATTTTTTATCTATAGTTCATATATTTGTTATAATATAACCATGCATTGGATATCTATTTTAGATTATTATAATGTAGGTAATCGTTCTTTCACAGTGAAATGGAACTAAATGAAACTGTCAAAACTAAGCCGAAGAAAAAGACGAAAAGTCAAAAATATTTAGCTCAAACGAAAAAAATCATAGAATCAATAGCGCCCGGGTTTTTTAAAACGATTTTCTCGAAAATATACGAATTTTTAAACGATAAAGCCAACGCTAGCAGTCACCTTCTCAGATCTAGCTCCAAATGAGGCATTATTTTTGCAAAACTTTCTCGGCGTTTACAACCGCAGGGCGGTTTTTGATATTATGTTTTCGCCATTTTGTAATGATTTGTTGAACAAAATGGCGGCGCTGTTCAAGGAATTTGACAAACAGTCCAAATTGGATATTTGTATTGGCAAGACTGATGTGAAGACTTCTAAAAGGTGAGTTTATGGTAGTTAAGATATTATTTAATTTATCTATAGATCTTATTTATATTATCTTATAAGTATATTAAAAAATTATACTTTAAAATCGTGTTTATTTTGAAATTTAATTAATATTAAGATACGGAGAGGACCGGATAGAGGACCGTCGTGGCGCAGAGGCGCAACGTCTGCCTGTAACGCGACGGTTACTGGGTTCGATCCCCAGTCGGAGAAGATGGATTTTCTATTTCCATTTTCTTCGCTCTGGCATCTAAGGCAAAGCGCGGCGTTGAGTTCCGCCACTCAACACGCAATGCCTCGAAAACGGCGGAAAGTGGGGACGGAGTAAGCAGGGACTAAGTAACGGAGAGTCTTAACACTAGGTTCTTATGGTTCCTGCAGTTCCCTCTGCCTACCCTTCCATGTGCGGGATAAAGCGTGAAGCTAAAAAAAAAATTAAAAAAAATAAAAAGAAAATTAAGATACGGCAGAGTACGCTGCTGCTGGTATATATTTGAGTTGTCTCCTATGTGTCTCATATCTTGATATTAAGAATATATTTTGTTGTACGATGTACGATGTGAGGACCGTCGTGGCGCAGAGGCGCAACGTCTGCCTGTAACGCGACGGTTACTGGGTTCGATCCCCAGTCGGAGAAGATGGATTTTTCTATTTCCATTTTCTTCGCTCTGGTAAACTAGGCAAAGCGCAGCGTTGAGTTCCGCCACTCAACACACAATACCTCGAAAACGGCGGAAAGCGGGGACGGAGAAAGCAGGGACTGAGCAACGGAGTGTCTTAACACTAGGTTCCCACGGTCCCTGCAGTTCCCTCTGCCTACCCTGCCTTGTGTGGGATAAAGCGTGAACCAAAAAAAAAAATAAAAAATAAAAACAAAATGTACCCATTAACGTCCTTTCCCAGAAATCCTTTTAAAACCTATTCCAATAACGAATAACATAAGCACAACTTAAATATTATTTATTACTTACTACGTATTTAAATAATTTGATGTAATTTTAATTTTTGCCAAATGTTGTACTTCTTCATTCACATAGCTCTTTTCTCCGTAGTTGAAGAAATACTAAAGTTTGTGCGACTGTGCATTTTTTTTTTCAGGGAAGTAACGTTCCTGAAAGTACCAAGATACTCAAAAATTACACCCACAAAGGCGAAGTAAGTATTACTAGTAATAGAAGATAAACATTGGTTTCTTTATGTTAATCGCAGGAAATTTTCTTTTTCTGCTTGTGATTTTATATGAGGATAAATTAAAATAAATTTTTATTTGTCCAAATCCTTTTATTTTATTCCTCTTATCTGTTTCACGTCACTTTTTATGTGAATATTTTGTCAAAGAAATGCTTAAAGGAAATAAATAAAACACAGCTGTATTTTCTTTATAACATAATATGGTAAGTTTTATTTTATTATAATCATTAAATATATGCAAATCAATTAATTAATGGATGTGGATGGCCTTCCTTTAAAGTATAGTATTAACTAGCTTTCATGAACTTCGTAAAATTATAAAACAAGAAAAAATTTCATAAATAAGAAATTTTTTTTTTAAATAAAATAAATAATTAAATTAAAGTTTCAAAATATAACGCCATTTCTCAAGTATGACGCAAGCGTACACTGTACTGTGAGAGCGGGACAGAGATATATCTCTTTCTCATTCGTTTATTTTTTTAATGAAAGGTCTGCCACCTTGACCTTGACCTTGACAACGTATGATAGTATTTTTGTAGTACGAGGTCTATACGTCATTCGTATTTAATTTTGACTACCTCACGCGTTACACAGTACGTATAAATATCGTGAAGGAGGAAAAATTATCCTCTGCCTAAACTATTGATAATTGTGAATTAGTTTTTTGTATATAGCCTTGAAATATTTTAACCTATAAGTAGTTTTGATAACGGCCGCCGTGTCAGATACAGCCTGTATACATTAAAAGATGTGAATTCGCTCTAACGAAAATGAAACAGCATTATTTTATAGATTCGAATCAGACTTAGTCGAGTTCTAGAAAGCTTGCTAAGTGGAAAAAATACTCAGTCACACTTTCAAGTACATTCATATGATTTCGAACTACAACTTAATTAGTAATTCTAAATATGGCCTCATGAGAATAAGTTCAAAATAATATAAGTTGAAAAGTTACGTACTATTCGGTATAAATTATTATTTATTATAGAATAACAATATTATATCAACTGATTTATTTTTGTTACAGATTAACAACCAATATTAATGAAACACAATCTACTTCAAAGACTGAATCGGATAACTCCGGACACAAATTGCTGAAAGCGCTTAATAAAACTGTAGATCTAACGTAAGTACTGCCATGATTATTTAAAATTACTCTTTTTTAATTGGTTAGTGTAATTTCACAAACCATTGCTAATCTCTAAAGGGAAAGGGAATTGTATAAGAAATATATACATTTATTTTTCTTTACTTTTTCATACATTTTGCATTCATATTTATATAACATTACGCTATTCATTTGAGTTGTATTTTGGTTTTCTTTAATATACATTGTCTTTATGTTGTATTTTGTCTTTAATATATCTTGTCTATTTCCTCTAAAAATTCGTAAAAGGATTTCTAGGGTTTTTTTGAGACCAAAATATTGTTTTTTTTTATTTTCAGAAATGAAACAGACACAATTGGTAATTCTAGCTTACCAGAAAAAATATCAGAACTTACCATTACACAAAATAAAAATATTGATACTAAAATTTCTCCTACTAAAAAATCGACCTACTGTGAAGAAAATCATGTAAACAGCATAAAAAAAGAAGAAAATCATGTAAACAGCATTAAAAAAGAAGAAAATTATGTAAACAGCTTTAAAAAAGAAGAAAATCATGTAAACAGCTTAAGAACTTCAAACAACATTCTAAATTTAAATACTAAGAAAACAGATAATAAAAATAATATTACCACAAAAGAACTTGAAAATCTTAACGTTAATACGACGGATAGTAAAAAAATGGAAGTAAAAAGTGACATAACCAAAACTATTGGAACAACTAAAACTAATACAGAAAATAAATTCACTAGAGCCATTGAAAATGTTATGGATAAAAATTTAGAAAATAGAAACGTAACCGTTAAAGCAAATGGATTGGCCTCCGTGGAATCGATTAAAGTAACTGTTAGTAATAAAAAAGATGTGAAATCAGATGAAAGCAATGATAAAGTGAGATTTCTTTCTTTGAAGGATATTATTAAAAAGTAAGGACTGTATGAACTATGAATACTGGTTGATATGAAATCTATATACCTAATGATTTAATATAGAAAAAGAAGATAATTGTTTTTTTTTTCTTCTAAGTTAACGCTTTATAAAAAAATATATTTTTATTTTTTTAAATAATGATGTAGATTCATTATTTGTTTCATGGAAATAATAATGTAGATTAATTATATACGATTTTTATTTCAATAATAATTTTATTAATAATTTTTAGACCAACAAGAAACGGTATTCTATTTGAAAAAGCGAATGGCAGTACAGATAATAAAAGTGTCACAGATAAAAATACAGATACCGTAATTAAAGGAGGAAAACTAAGGTTAAGGCATAATAAATTGTTGGAAGCAATGTCTACGCCTTTGGAAAGCGATAAGGCCATGAGGTTTGTATTAAAATACTAGAAAAAGAAGTAATCAAAATATGTAATATTTTTTTCCATTGTAATAACTATACTTATTTACACGTTACTAAAACACAAACTAAGTATTTTATTTTCTTTATGGCATTTTTACTAAGAATATTTTTTTCTAGCTTCACGCTTTATGCAGGCACATGGCAGGGTAAGCAGAGGGAACTGCAGAAACCATAGGAACCTAGTGTTAAGACACTCCGTTGCTTAGTCTCTGCTTTCTCCGTCCCCGCTTTCCGCCTTTTTTCGAGGCATGGCGTGTTGAGTGGCGGAACTCAACGCCGCGCGTTGCCTAGTTTCCAGAGCGATAAAAATGGAAATAGAAAAATCCATCTTCCTCAAGTGGGAATCGAACCCTCAAACCGTCGCGTTTACATGTAGACCTCAGAACTAAGAATCTGTATCTTATAATCTTCTGTATAAGATTTTAATCCTGAAATTCCATATTTGTTTCACATTTAGTAGTTCATACTTGTTTTTACTTTTTTATATTAAAATAAATATATTATTATTCCAGAATGATGCGCCTTATGGGATGGGAGGGCGGCGCCCTAGGGCTCCGCGGTGAGGGTATCACAGAACCTATAATACCTGCGATAAGTATTGTGAGTTCTAATTTATAACCTAGCGTATCATTTTAACTAATTTGTTATATAATAAATAAAAATATAATTTCAATAAGAGATACAGGTGTGAATGATATCAAAATCGAGATTTTTGATTTCATATTGATTTTATATACATTGGTGTAACTTTTTTTTGGTTTATCCTTAATATTCTATATTAGATAATTTCCTTAATATTCATTTACGGATATGTATTAGATTTAAAAAAAAACATGCGTGCGTACAAAGTACACATGTCAGAAGTGAAACTTCTTTGGCGAACTAATTTATAAATCTTGTTTATATTTATACAAATCTAAAACTTTAAATTTCCAAAATTAAGAGGAAGGGAAAAAGGAAGATAGGTTAGGAATTTAATTGTCACTAAAATAAAATAATATAGTCAAATCTCAGATGTTGAATATTAAATTAAAATTCCTCGTGATTTTTTGTAAATATTAAAAATACCTAATCCAATTTAAATATATACAAATTTTTTGTAAATTAATGATAACTCTAGAAATTCCTAGTCAAATGTATAACCGTCAAATGAATTTATGAAATATTGTTATTAGTATTTTATGCACAATGATTTATTGAAATCTCAAATGACGAATTGTAAATAAAAATGCCACGTGTTTTTTGTCAATATTAGAAATTATTAATTAGTTTTGTTTTTGAATTCAAAATTTATGAAATATTTTTATTTTATGGTAAATGATTTATTAAATTATCAAATGACGAGTGGCAAGTTTAAATACTTACCACATGTTATTTGTAAATATTAAAACTACCTAACCTTCAAACCAATTATCATAAAAAATAGTAAATAAACAAAAAGATAACAGATATATTACTTACTTCGAATAATTGCTTAATACAGGACAACTTACAAATTTATTCACAAAGTTTTTTCACAAAGTTTTTATTTATAAAATTCATTTACTGTTTATTCACTGTAGAAGTGCCTAATGATATTGTAAATATTTCGCTATGCGACAGAAATGCCATCTAAAGTTCTAATAATTAACTAGTAAACGAATACACAACCAATAGAGCGTGTATTCTTTCTCGATATCCCGTATTCTCTCTCTCTCTTGTTCAATCTTTTTCACTATAGCTCTCTCCCACCTCACACTCCATAGCACTATGCGTGATACGACGTTCGCTCTGTCTCACTTTTTCTCTCAATCTTTCTCACTCGCTTGCTCCCTACTCACACTCACTCCGTTGCATACCGGCGTGACGTTTCATTTGTAAAAATTTTTCCCTCATGCGCCTAAAGAAGTTTCACTTCAAAAAATATTTATTATTACTAAACCTAAGTGTGTTCTATTAGGTGTGGTATTTTTTTTTTATTATATAGTTTAATTATGTCAAATTGAGGTATGAATTTTCATTCATACCTTATTTATTAAGGAGGATCCGAAATTTTTCCTTTACCTATATACATAGTTGCACAATATTTAATATAACTTCACGAAATTGTTCCTGTATATATTAATGAATATATACATTATTTTTTAGCTTCACACTATCCTGCATATTGTAGGGTCGGCTGAGGGAACTGCAGGAACTATATGAACCTAGTGTTAAGACACTCCGTTGCTTAGTCCCTGCTTTCTCCGTCCCCGTTTTCCGCCTAATTCAAGGCATTGCGTGTAGAGTGGCGGAACTCAACGCCGCGCTTTGCCTAGTTACCGGAGCGAAGAAAATGGAAATAGAAAAATCCATCTTTCCCAAGTGAGAATTGAACCCTCAAACCGACGCGTTTACAGGGAGACGCTTACGCCTCTGCGCCACGACGGTCCTCATATAGATTATCGACATATATAGATTATCCCTAGTAAAAATAACAATTTCGGTTGAATTGTATTTACAAATATTAAATTCTCAGTAATCTTTTCAAAAAAAAAAAACATGAGGACCGTCGTGGCGCAGAGGCGCAACGTCTGCCTGTAACGCGACGGTTACTGGGTTCGATCCCCAGTCGGAGAAGATGGATTTTTCTATTTCCATTTTCTTCGCTCTGGCATCTAAGGCAAAGCGCGGCGTTGAGTTCCGCCACTCAACACGCAATAATGCCTCGAAAACGGCGGAAAGTGGGGACGGAGTAAGCAGGGACTAAGTAACGGAGTGTCTTAACACTAGGTTCTTATGGTTCCTGCAGTTCCCTCTGCCTACCCTGCCATGTGCGGGATAAAGCGTGAAGCTAAAAAAAAAAAAAAAAAAAAAAAAACATTTTTTTACAACTTTTTTATATTCTTTTAGACACCAGGAGCAGGGTTAGGTCACGTGTCGTTGAAATCCCAAAAGAAACAAGACAAATTAGAAAATCGCTTACAATTTCTACACGCCATCTTGAATTTGATAACAAAAGATGACATCGAACTTGAGTTATTATACGATAATGACATATCCAAAAAGGAAAAACGGACGTTCAACGAAATTATAAACATATTAAATAGTAGAAAAAATTTAAATTTATCAAAGAAAGGTGAAGTTGAATTGTGTCAAAGCATTTACGACAAAATGGCGGATGCCAATTTTAAATTGGAAATAATTTATCGTTCTAGTAGGTAAGTAGAGTGCGAGTGAGATGGCGATAGTGACGATATGTGTGTAAGAGAGATAGAGAAAGCAATATTATTTTTTATTTATATGTGGTCGTTTGAAACTATATTTACACGTTATAAAATTTATTACAAAATTTTAATGATGTATTTGTAAGAAAACCGACATAAATTATATATTTGGTTTAATTGCATTTCTAATCATAACACTTCTTTTTATTTCAGAAAAATTACACTGAAGAAAACAAATTCCACAGATAATAAAGACAGCACAGATAAAAAAATGAAAATTGAAAAGAAAGTTAAAGTGTCAACGACACAGTCACAAAACAATGCGAAAGTCATAGCGATGCCGAAAAAAAAGACAGAATTTCGTATATTAATATTAAATAAAGTTATAAAATTCCTTAACGAGGACGAAGCTCGTACCTTGAAACTTAGTTTCGATAACATTCTATGTGGAAAGCATCGAAATTTCGTTTATAATTTATGTAAAAGTGTTAACTGTAGGCAAATATTGACGCACAAAAAGCTTCCGTACCTTGATCTTATTTTTGATTTGTATGAAAACTTAACATGTGACTATTTCGACTTGCGTTATGGAGATGATTTTCAGTAAGTAAATTTTCAGTAAATAAATATCTTGGCGTTATAGTTGAGGCTTTAAAAACGAACTGAGTCATAGATTTTTTAAATCAGATCTTTCGCTCACTTTTATAAGCTTATTGGAACATTAAATAGGAGATTGATCGATAGTTATTGGCAGATAATTAAAAAAAATTAGGGTAAATTTTTTAACAGCTTAAATTAATATAGTTATATATATTACTAGCTGTTATTTTTTACTAAGGACGTGTATATTATAGGAATATACACGTCCGTCGTCATATTATGTTCATAGACGCGATATTTTATTACAATACGTTTCTATTGATTACGTTTTTTGTTTTACCGTCTTTTGACAATATGTAGGTACAGGTTTTGGGGGCTAGATACACGGGAACACGCCACATACAATTGCCCATTGGAAAAGCAGTTTTTCTCTAAGTGTACACCTTCAGTGTCTGCCCTTGACTTTTATTTATAGTCATTGCAAAGGCGGGTTTTAAATGGAACTGCATTCTTTAAAACTGGAACGGCAAGTCTGTTGGAATAATGGGAATACGTGGCATCAGAAAGTTTTCTCCTTTTGCTGTTCCAGTCATAATTGTTTCTTTAACGATGTTTTTCCCGAAGTGCGTAATTTGCAATCGAGTGCCGTTGCATAGCTGAGGTATATCAAGACTACACATTAATAGAACGGCGACACCAACTTTCAAACTCAGGTTATGGGAAGGTACGCCTGATAATTCTAGAGAGTTAAGAAACTCAACAGGGTATGATGTTACGTGTTCTGTATCCAATACATTATCTACAGACAGATATTACACGACGTCACCTTCCACTTCTGACATTTCGTTCGTTGGTGCTAAAATTGCCCTTTCACACAACCATTCTTGGTCTTCCATATTAGTCTGCAGATCAGGATATACGTTGTTTTTTAGATCCTCAGTGCTGCTAACAATATTACAAAATTCGTGATTTAGTGTGTTCATAACGTTTATGTCTGTGGACATACAATCTTCACCAATTTTCAGGAGAGTGGCCGCATACAGCCCCGATTGGGAATCGTTGTGCAATTGTACTCTCATATTTGTAGTCAGACTAAATTTTTGCACATGTACCCATAGCGTAGAGGCCTTCAAACATGCGTTTATTTCATCTGCCGGTGTACCTCTAGTTATCACGGGTAGAATCTGTCTGAAATCACCAATCAAAAGAACAATCATCCCTCCCATAATACTTCTTCCCATAATACTAATTCCCATAATGTTGCTTTTGATGTCTTGCATTTTTTTTTTATAGTTGTAATGGAACAGGCATTTGTCTCCCATCTCACCTGATGGGAAGTGTAGATGAAGACGAAGGTGGTACACGTACGCATTGTCCGGTTTAATACTTCGACTGCTCTCTTGTGAGACATTGTACATTAATCCCAAACCAACAACTTACACTGCTGCAACATTCTGCCGCGCTCACTATTTTTCCTTATATTGCAAACTGGCATTTCTTAATGAGCTAAGTTTAAAGGAAGCTTAATTACTGAATATGCTGTCCGGCCACCATTGAGCAGTGTGGTGGCAATGCCAGATGACGCTACTGCAACAGCAACTCCCTTATCTTTTCGGATTTGAAGGAAATTGAAAAGAAATGTTTTGCCAGTGCCTCCAGGCGCATCAAGAAACTTTTTATTAGTAGCGTGTCATGTTGTCTGTCGTGTTCTTCACTGGGCATACGGTCTGGATGTATCACTAACTTATATTATTCTCCCGGTAGTTTCTCTAATGCGGTTATGAAATTGTTGATAAGGCGATTTTGTTCATGCAGCATTCTTTGAATTTTCAAAATAGTTTCCTTTTCAACAACTTGAATATTTTGACACTTATGGTTGGCCTCGTTGTCTTCGTCCCCCATAAAATAAACTTATAAAAATGTATGCTCTTCTTTACTGGCTGGAAGCAGAGAACCAATCCTGTGGTAGATTTGTCCTTGCATAGTGAAAGTAGGTGAAAACCCAGGCATTACAAATTCTCTGTCAACACCAAATGAAGTCATTCTAAAGCGGCGTGACTCGTCGCAGTCATACAGTCAGCGTCAAAAAAATAGGTACACTCAGAGTATTCAAATATATAGACACAACCAAAAAGTCAATAATATCGGTACAATTAAAACTTCATATAGATCGTTACATTCAAAGCGCCATAAATATAGTGACACTCATCCCGTCATCGGTATCTAAGCATTGTAAGTATTCAAAAATATGGAACACACTAGAAAAATAAACTTTATTGCTTGGCATTTAAAATATAATTTGTCATGGCAATTAATATTAAAACATTTTATATATAAAATGAAAAGGATAGAAACTACTGATATCCTTTTCATTTTCAGCATGTCGTCAGAGATAAGTCTTTTGTTTCGTAAAATTTGTGCATTGTCATTTACGATACTTAATGCGATGCCTTAATTCACAAATCGTAGAAGTAAAAGGGGGCAATTAAAACATCATATTAAATTTAGTTTTTTTTTAATATTATAAAATCTCTTTGGTCCATGAGAAAATATGGGATACACTACATGACCATACAAATTCAACTTTGCAAGTATCCAATTAGAGAAGAAAGGTGAACAATACCCCATAAAAAAGACGTAAAACTGAGAATCCTCTGTCCTTGAAGTTTTTTAGCAGTGTAAGAATTCATATTTGGAAAAATAAAGTAAGAAAACGAGGGAATAAACATTGATGTATGTAAATTGTCACACCTTCGATGCACAGATGACATTGTCCTATCTGCAAGAACATCAGAAGAAATCGATACAATGCTAAAAGATCTTCTAATTGAAAACGAAAAACTTGACCTGAAATTTAACCATGAACAACAAAATCCATGAGGAACGGAGAACGGAAACGGAAAATGGAGAGAGAATGGAAACGTTCAGTTTTTGTGGGAAACAACCAAATAGAGTACACATAAGAGTACAGTAGTATCTAAAACAGCTGATCGCCAAACTATTTAACACATGCATTTTTTCAGTCCTTAGAAATGATAGTAAAACATGGTGTGTAACGCATATCAACACAAACTTGCTAAATGTCAAAAAGCCGTGGAAAACCGTCGCCGGTGCCGTTCACAAGATATAGAACAAAAGTTCAAGAAATAGTACAACAGACTAAAAAAGACTGAAATGATGATGGGCAGGTCACTCAGCAAGAGGTGAAAAAAAGGTAAAAATGGAGTTAAATAGTAACTCAATGGTACGCAAGAGAAGGCCAAAGAAGGGGACGCAGACTAGCTAGACGTTGGCATGACGACATAGCTCCGGTGGCAGAAAGAATGTGGCATAGAGGAGCTAAAGACAGAAAGTAATGGAAATGATAGGAGGCCTTCGCCAACAGACAAATAGCTTTTTAATAAATATAGTTTGAAAAAACTAAAAAATACGCTTTTTGAAGTATATTAAATTAAAAAGTTAATTATAATTCTTAAAACAAGTAAAAGACAGTAATGATCGAAAAATACTAATATTATTGTGAAGACAATGGTGGGCGCCTTGTGCCACATTTTTCGTATATTAAGCAACTGAAACTATATTATGCATATTTATAGAGATTGAGTATGAAGGGTAAGGAAAAAGAAATGACCAACTCAATAGGAAATTATTATTTCATTTCTTTTTTATTTAATAAAAAATTTAATTTTTTACTGGTTAATAAAGTAAAAATTAAATAAAAAAATAATATATTATAAAATAAATTAAAAAAATAAACATAGACTAAAAAACAACATTTTCACTGGTACGGACGCGATTCGAACCCGCGTGTAAAGTCATCAAAAAACTTGCTACAAGCTGCACTACAGACCGCACGGCCAACGAGACACATACGATAATTAAGAATACTGACAACTTATATAAATCACGGTTTCTCAGTCCAAGGAGAGTTACTCAGTTACAAGTGAAACTAATAAAAGCGTATTAAAAAATAATAATCGCACATACTATAGAACTAATCTTAGACTGATTAGAAAGCTATAATATAAAAATATAAAATAGACATTGCTATTTTAAATTTTTATATTATAGGACTAGGACGAGGTATTTTCATGAGGAAATGTCCCAAATGGAAATGTTCCAAAGCATTCGACATTTGTATTTCTCATTGCTATGATATATTGGAATATATAATCATCAGAGGTTGTTTTGAGACCTGTTAAATAACCCTAACAATAAATGGGATTGGAAGTGATGAAACAATCTTAAAATACCCAACTGGAAGTGTTTTACATATCCTAACGTATTTTTGTGCTGAAACTGTTAAACTTTATACATATTTATATTATTAGATACTTTGAAATTTATAGTCAATCAGTTTATAATAAAAATAACTAAGTTTCCCTGGATAAGGTATCTTGGCGTCATTCTTTTGACTTATCGTGTAAGCAAATTAGAGTTTTTCTTTAAGTTTCTGAGATCAAGTGCTAGCTTACAAACTCCAAAAATGAAGCATTATCATAATTCTTTGCGTAAGCAAAGAATTATGATAATTCTAGAATTGTTATTTTGCGGTTAACGCCGACAATAGTATATATTTGAGCATGAATAACTATTATTTTATTTGAGTTTGGCATTGCGAGTTGGGTGGTGGAACTCAACGCTTTGCCTAATTTCCAGGGCGAAGAAATTGGAAATAGAAATATCCATCTTCCCCGAGCGGGAATCGAACCCACAAACCGTCACGTTTACAGGCAGACGCTACGCCTGTGCGCCACGACGGTCCACGACTTTAATACAACTGACATAATAATTACTATCTTTGATAGATAGTAGAATGACATGTAAACGTTTTGAATTTGAAAATAATGCTTAGATACCAAATAACAGAATGAGTGTCACCATATTTATGGCGCTTTGAATGTAACGATCTATATGACGTTTTAAACGTCCCTATCTTTTTGAGCGACTTGAATGTACCGATATTATTGACTTTTTGGTTGCGTCTATATATTTGAATACTCTGAGTGTACCTATTTTTTAGACGCTAACTGTACAAAAACAGAGTCTAAGTGATTATTCTGGCACACCAATGATGATGAATGATGGAAGCGAGATTTTTCCCCCAGAACAACACATACCAGGAGTTTTTTCTTTCCATTTTAGTGCTACGCAATATCTACATTTTTGTTCCATTTTCCCAATTATAACTAATTGGCGGTTGACGTAGTTAATCAGTGGATCATAATCAAACGCGGCATCGTGAAACGTCTCCCACGTGCCACGCGTAAGCGCGCGTCTTCTTTCTGCTTGTCGTTCAGTATTAATGTCTCGGCTCAGTAGGTGCGGGGTGCGTGCGGGCGTGGCACCCCACACATGCTGTGCCGCCGCTGCTGCACTTTCTAAATTTTGCTACTATTTGTATTATAATTTCTTCGTGTGTTTTTCGTTAATGATAAACTGATTTTTGGAAAAAATTACTGTTAAATATTTTTCCTACGCAAATTGTGCCACCCCCGTTAATAGGGGTTGATTTTCAAAAAACGCTTAAATTTGTATCTCATAATTTGTATTGGAGAGCATTATTTCAGTGTCGCGTAAAATATTTCAATAGAATTAAATTTCCCATACAAACTTAGCCACCCCCTTTTACCCCCGATGGGGGTGAATTTCGAAAAATTCTGAAATACGTTTTCATCATTTGTACTAAAAAGCATTAATTCAAAGTTTCATGCAAAAATGTGCATAAAAATATTTTTCTCATATAAACTTTGCCACCCCTTTTAACCCTTTTTGGGGTTGAATTTCTAAATAATTACCATTACCAAAATCGGATGGGTGGTTTAGGCGTAAAAAGGTAGCAGACAGACAGACAGACAGAGTTACTTTCGCATTTATAATATTAGTAAGATAACATTTAAATTGATTCAGAGATCGGCTTAAAATATTGATCTATTGGTCGGTTGGTAATTTCTTTAAGGTAATGTTTTATAACTCAGTTCGAAAATTTGTAATGCCTCATCTATAAGTTTCTATAATCTATAAGTTTACCCTGCTGTTCTACAAAAACTTAGCCATGGTAAGGTCTCGCAACTCAGGGTATAAGCAAGTTTTCTATATATCGCTGAGGCCTTTGACAACGTATGGTGGCCCGTGATACTTCCAAAGGCCAAACAATAGGGTTTCCTTCGCAACATTTACTCGATGTTGCCCACTAGATATGTGGGTTGAACCTACGCACTAGAAGGTACTACCCATACTTTTGTTTGTTGGTAAAGTACCTTCCAGAACTTAATTACTGTATGTCTACGTTGTATGGAGAGCACTATTGCTCATCCAGAGGTCTGTTCTGGTCCTTTTGGGCAAGGCGTCCGATCAGCTGTTCCGCTTTCTCAGTACTAGCCGGTAAATTCTTTCTGACTTCGGGGTCATCCGTTATGGTAGACTATGCAAAGTACGCACTTGATCGCATCCAGCTGAATAACAAGTTGATTAAAGCAACAACTTTAAATTGTTGCAATTTGATCACATGCCATTTATTTATCTATATTTATGCTTTTTTTACCAATTCACAGTGTTAAGCACTGTGAATCCGCGGTTCTTCTGTGTGTATTGTATATATATAAATAAACATAATATATTATATTTATTTTTGATGATAATGGCGATTGGAAACCATTGCGTATAGAAAGTACAATTTTTTAAATAGACACTTCTTTAATTATCATTTAGTGACAGCAGTTTTCAATTGTTATTCTTAGAAAAAACTTTTATAAGTCTCTTAATTTTCAACCCACAGTGTGTAAGAATATATGTAAATTACTATACGTTTGGTTCAACTTACTAATTTATATTTTAATAAAGTATATCTCGCATGTATTTACCAATTTATATATAAAGACAATTATTACTAAGAAGAATAAATTTGCATGTCAATATATTTTCTTAGTTTAATCACAGTAATCATGTTTCAGATCATTCACAATTGAAAAAGTATATGAATATCGAGAATTAACTAGAACCAATAGTAAAAAGAAAGAAAAATCTAAAACTATTAATGAAATTAATGAAAAATCAATGGACAGTGATGAGAGTGCAAGTGAAAATGACGAACAAGATATCTTACAAGTAAAAGATACATCAATTAAAAAATGTAATAAAAAAGATAATGATACAGACAAAAAAGTCAATACTAAAGATAATAATAACAATTGCAACACAAAACTATTTGACAATATAGAAACAAATAATCAAAATTTAAATGCAAATAAAAATAAATCCTATATAATTCTGGTTGAAATTGAAAAATGGGTTAACGAAGAAGAAATATGTAGATTAATAACACAGAAAATAAACGAAGAAATCGAATTCATGCCATATTTAA
Source organism: Dione vanillae (assembly GCA_037178615.1). Classification (NCBI taxonomy): domain Eukaryota; kingdom Metazoa; phylum Arthropoda; class Insecta; order Lepidoptera; family Nymphalidae; genus Dione; species Dione vanillae. Next base: position 3,344,935 of record JAZFAU010000304.1, on the reverse strand, counting down.
AAAATCACGGAAAACAAAATGGCTACCTTGTGTACAGTTGTTACAATAAAAAATCTTGTTTGTGGTTAAAAAATGTTTTAAGTGACAATTCTTTAGAAGAGAAATTTGTGCAATATGGACCTGTGGATAATAAATATAATTTAAGTTTAAAGTTAAATATTAATATGAATATACAAAGAGTTCTGTCAATGCTAGAAATATACCACTTGGGTCTAAATAGTATACAATGGCAAGTTGTAAGGACATTTTGTGAGAAAACTAAAGATGTCATTGTAAAAGTTGACTATGATTCCTTTGCATATATTAGAGATAATAACTTTAAATTGCACGCTGGTTTTGATGAAATTGATTTTAGTATTGTTATACCATGTTGATGAAAAAAAATAATAATTATAGGATAAGAATATTGTTATTTTAATATGTGTAACAGTTATTTTGTTATATATTTGCGTTGTTTGTTATTTGATAGTTATTTGCAATAACTGCATGTTACAGTAAGTATAACTTATATTTGTGATTTAAAATAACTTGTTATAATGGTGACAAAAAATAACTAGTTATTTAGAATACTGGTTATATTCGTGTATGCAACTTAAGTTAGTTATTTATAAGTAGTTACATTAATATGTAATAATTCATACACAAAGTAAACAGACTTAAACATGTAAAACTAACTAACTACTAACTTGACTGTAAATACCAAAGCTGTGGATTCCCACAACTAAATCAATTATTTTGAACTTTCATCTCTAAAAAACAGTGCGGCGTTGAGTTCCGCATTCAGTTTTGGAATTCTAGATAGATAATAGAGCACAGATTTGTCTTATTAGGTTCTCTCTTCATATACATAAACTATGAGACAAAGAAAATCTTACAATAATAGATTTGTAAGTCTGTTTTTAAAACAACAGTGGTTACTGTGTTTTTCGCTTACGTACAAACATACGTCATGTCTAAGCGTAAGTAGTAGAAAATATACATAATAAGGGCAGTAAAGTCAGACTGAAATAATTTTAAATGATACATAATAATATTTGGCTGTGTTTTATATTAAATACCATAATATTTTATTTAATTTTTTATTTAGAAATAACTTTTTAATGGAAATTGTTTAAAGCATTGGTTGCTTTTTTATTTTATGCATATTGTTTAAGGATTATGATACATGCATATTATGTATATGCAAAAATAACCATTCCAACCAATAACGGTTGGGTTTTGTACTTATGCTATCTATATAAGTAACTTTATTTTAAATATTAGTTAATAATATGTTTATTACAGTTTTTGAATGAAAAAGTGAAATATTTAAACTGTGCTTACTTTTATCCTTGTGTTATTTTTCTTTTAATAATAATCTTTTTTTTTAGTATATTTGCTACTTTTTAGATACAAAATACCCTCTACCCTCCCCGAGGGTTCCGATATCAAGGCCAATAAGGCTAACAATTGTAAACTCAATCAAAAAATTACTAAAATACGACAAAAGACTGACGGCCTTATTCATAAAAAAGTCTTATAGAACGTTTTAAGTATACTTTAGTTAAAACGCTCTTTAGGCTTATAGAACGTTCGATAAATGTTTGTATTCATAAACGCTCTATAAACCTTCTATAACTAAAGTATCACTAATATGAGTTATAAGTTTACAATTAGAGTTGGACAACTCATACAAGAGGCGCTTCAAATGTCCCATACAAAAGAATGAACTGTCCCATCACTTCAAATACATATTTTGTACCACCTCAATTTTGAGGTGACATTGTTCCTCACTCACTCATGAATGAATGAAATATGAATGCAACTTTTACGATAGACTTGATTTTGTCCTGCTTACTCTTTTTGAGGTATGCATGACATTTGACAAAGCGATGGGACAAAATGAACGACGGAAAGAAATGTCGCGTGTTATTTGAAATGTCACTCACATGTAACACTACATTTATGTTACATTGGTTTCGAAATGCTAACCTATATTTTTTTCAAGAATTGTCGTTTTTATATTAAAAACGACATTTCTTGAAAAAATTACATACATTTAAATGTTACGTGAAGTTTTGTATAAAAAATATTATACATTTTTTTTATTTTAAGTTTGAAGTAACAATAAATGTAATGAAAATAATTTTTTTTTGTAAAAAGTGTAATTATTTGGCTTAGTCTAATAATGATTTTTAATTTAATTATAAAATGGTAGTTTTTTTTATAAATAAGTATTAAACACTACACACAATCTCAAATTTTTATTATCCTCAAAAATAATGAACTCTGAGACTTCATATTTTCATCGTTTGAGGATCACTTCAAATGAGGTGGTACATTGTCCCACCTCATTTTTTAAAATGAGTAACTCATACAAACTCTTCACATTTATTTGTCCTACCCAACACTATTTACAATGTTGCCACTATACTGAAGTCGGTCGACTTGTCGCCGAAAATATTAGTACATACACAGATGATAAGTGACAAACGGATCGACATAGTACGACCACAGATAATATTACGTACAAAAATATATTGTTGGATCTGGCTTGACATATACCGGCTTTATTTACGTCGTTGTTATCACAAAAATACGGATGTTTATTTAATTTTAGGTTATAAACTTACTCAATTTTTAAAAAATTAAGTCAAAAGAAGTAAAACGACAAAATTGAAATTTGTTTAGACGTGGACAAGTATTACCTATGTTCTTTGCACCTTTCTTATGTATATTATTATGTATGAATTTATCATTAATAAACTTGTTAATAACTAAATATAGTTAATAAATATCGAACAAAATGTCAATTGTTATATTGTTTTGTTTACGAAACTGAAATTGACACTCTTGATGACAAGCGACTCGACGACGTCATATCAATGCTCATATTAGTATGAGCCATAATCAGCTGTTATATGAATCGGCCATCTTTGGACGTTAAAACACTCTTATAGTAGGGTTCTCGGTTCTATAACTTTATGATAGGTTTATAGAACTGATTGGCACTAAAATGCTGTTATGAATAAAGTTTTTTGACAACTGTACTATATCGAGTCTTTAAGCGTGCTATAACTTTTTATGAATAAGGCCATGAGTTTTTATTCTTATCATTTTTAAAGCATTTTTCTGTGTGGATTGAAGACAGAGAACACTTTAAAGAGACTGCACTGATAGTTATCTAGCTCAAACGGTTTCCAAGAGGCGTTAGTTCAAATCCCGCTGCGTTCAAATTTTGACAAAGAATAATAATGTGATCGACGAATTTTGTGGATTCACTATATTTTATGTTATAAAGTCGATTTTATAGGAGACTGATCACAATTTTGTTTTCCGTAGGGGTAGTATAAAGAGTCACGTTGGTTTTCGAGGCATACCATTTTACATTGTAAAAGAAATCTTTAGAGTGAATACGGACAACATATATTATCCTTTACTAATTTTCATAAAAATACAAAGTTAATAACGTGAGAGACGTTAGGTTAGCGAGCACTTAGTTTAGGTTAAAGTTATCGAGTAAGTCTCTGTATATCCCCCTCTACTCTAAGAAGCAAGATTTTTAACAATTATCTTCTGCACTATCTCCTTCTGTCGATACACGAAGCTTTTAACATAATTCAGACAATTTCATTTGGAAAGCCAATCTTAGTAACTAACGCAGCATATATGATCATCAAATGTTAATTTGAAATCAAAAATGTCGCCACAGTTTTAGTTTATTTCACTTTTATAGAATATAACGGACTTTTATAAAATATAACGGACTTTTATAGAACATAATTAAAAGAGTGAGAGGTTCGTGGAAAAAGTGTTTAACTTAAGCAATTGTAGTAATTTACCGGTATGCTAATCCCAAACAAAATTAGCTATTTTTTTCTCTTGCTCTTTTTTCGTCTAACTGGAGTTTCTAAATTATCATTACATTGTTACTTATTCGTGATAAATAAAAATAATATTTTTACAAGTCTAAAATTGATAATGGACTGAAATTTAGCGCTATTAAACGAATGTCAACCATCATATCCATTTTTATTTGCAAAGAAAATAAAAATAAAGAATATTTTATAAATTTTAGGCGTGCCAGTGGAGCACAGTTTACTTCTCTAATTTCACAGAAGGCACGATGGAGAAGTCATATTTAGTAATTCATATATTACTTTGACATTGACAGGACAATAATGAGATATGACGTTTAATGTCAAATTATTGATTGTTTTGTGTATTTCGTAATTTGTATTTCTTTATATTTTTAATACGATTGAAGTTTCGACGTGTTATAGAAAATTAAAGGATTTGATTATTAATATGACTGTGGATCGTCCAAGAACATAACGTTCGTGTAATTGTAAAGAAACATATATTGATGATTTCTCTGATTTTGCTGTTTAGATGTGACTAAATAAACATTAGCTTAAGTGATCCATTACTTATATTTCTACGCAATAAATAAAATAAAATATTCATATAAAAATGGCTAATAGAAAACAAATGTGGAACAACTACGGTGGTTTTCAGACATTTTATCCTGAAGGTCTGTCCTACTATGGCGAAGATGAATATTACGAATATTACTACCAACCTACTGTAAATTATAATAATTTTTGTCCTCCTAATGCATATATTCAACAAAACAAAAATATAAAAATACCAACACAAAACAAGCCAAAAGAGAATATTGTTGTGGATAAAAGTAGTTTATATAGAAGACCTGCTGCTACAACTTCAGTTCGTAATAATAACTGGTGTGTATAGCAAAAAGCTTCAATAAAATATATTTTAAAGAGAAAAAAACTTAATAATATTATAATAACACAATATATAAAGTTTGTTAATTAGTATTAATAATAAACGAAACAAAAATAAATTATAATAAGTATTTTTAGTAGGTAATTATTTAATTTAATGCAAAACAATAATAAATTTAAATTATAATTATTATTAAAATTTGTTTATTTTGTAATACTGTGTATAAATTGTAGCAATTATCAGAAACCTATGCAACAAAGTCCTGCAAAGTGGACAGACCAATATTGGCAAAAACAAGATGAAGATCTGAATTTAACCACTAAAACTGAAAATGTCCAGCAAAATGTTGCCAAACCTGCCAACAAAATAGAAAAAGCCCTAAATGAAATGCTTGCACAGCCCGTTCAAATGAGTAAAGGTAAAAGGTATGCAAAATTTTACATATATACAATTTTATTAGTTCTAATTATAACTTTGTAACTATGTAAGTTAATCTGCAAAATTGAATTTGACTTACTTCTTTTTCTACATTCTATTCTTTAAATATCTTAGTGGTTGATCCACTTTCTTGTGTAAAAAAAAATTATACAAAGATTGGGTTAAAAACACAATATTCAATTAACAAAAAGCTTCACATACATATAACATTTTAAAACCCATTTGTTGTGCGGAATACCACTATGGGCACTAATTCTGTGAGCCTGTTTTAAAATCTGCCTGAAAAACAAAATTTGAAAGAAATATTCAGGGTTCCAATGTTTTATCAAAACAACATTGCATGAAATTTGATTTTTCATATGGTAAGAGATCTAAAACACTTGTGATCTCACCTCACTATCCTTCAAAGTGTAGGTGTACTTAAAAAACAGCAAAGTATTTATAATGAATAGAAAACCTAATGTACTTACTTTATATTGCCTTACTTAATTTGTGGCATTGTGGCGCAGAAGCATAGTGTCTGACTGTAAACGCGACAGTTTGTGGGTTCAATTCCCACTCGGGGAACATGGATTTTTTCATTTCCATTTTCTTCACTCTAGTAACTAGGTAAAGCGCAGTATTGAGTTTCACCACTCAACACGCAATACCTCGAGAAAAAGGCTTTCTGTCTGCGGAGAATGGTGTATCAACACTAGGTTCCTGCGGTTGCCTACCCTTCTATGTGCGGGATAAAGCGTGAAGACAAAAAAGTTAAAGAAAAGATCCTCCAACGCAAACCCAGAATGGCAATATTTATTTACTTTGATATTCATCATTGCGAAATAAAAACCAGAAGAAAATATTAAAAAAAATGGCAAATGTAATAATATAATGTAATTTAGCTGGTATGATGATGGAGCCAAAACCTGTATTGTGGAAAACAAAATTTACTAGTACTCTATTAAAAGACATTTAAATTTTTAAAATATATTTTTTAGTATGTTAGAAAAAATGGGCTGGACTGGTGGTGGTCTTGGCAAAGATGGGGATGGTATTGTCGAACCAATAGCACCTAAGGCTACGTATGTAAGTTACTTACAAATGTTTTTACTTATACAATTGAAAACGTAGTTGATAGTAAAAAATTCTAAAAAAGTTAAAATTTTAATCCAGAAAAAATTATCGGTCATATGTGAGTAATAATCGTGGTATTATTTCCATTTTTTTTGAGGAAAATACAACGTATAAAAATGTTATGAAGAGAGTCGTGATGCAGAGGCGCAGCGTCTGCATCACGACGACTGTATATGCGACGGTTTGTGGGTTCGATTCCCGCAAAGAGAATGTATTTTTTATTACCATCTTTTTTGCTTTGGCAACTAAGCAAAGTGCGGCGTTGAGTTCCGTCATTCTATACGGGGATCATTCATTCATTATTGTAATCGCTTTCTTTTTTCGAAAAATACCTGTAAATATTTAAATTTTGCAATTTTTATTGTACTATAAGCTCTAAGTTATTGCCAAATTTTATAACTCTTGATTTGATTACGCAGCGAAAATGCAATGTACATAATAAAAGCTCTTATAAATAAGCTCTTATAATAATAATTATAATTATAATAATAAAATATCTTTTGATTAAATTTACTTTATAGTGGTATTTTTTCTCGATGAAACCATGGGCTTAGATATGTGACATTAATTTAACTTCACATGTTTACGCGCTTTTGAAAAGTTTAACAGACAAACAGACAGCCAATAAAGTGACAAATTAATAAAAATAAGGAAATCCTCCACATATAAGGGACTGAAATATATATTTTTATATGTATAATACATGCAGCCTACTTTTACAGCCAAATAGTAAAACGAGTGTCATTATAGTTTAAAAGTTTTTGAAAGGTATAATATGATCGAATGTGGGACGATCTTGTCACTACAAAAAGGTCCCACCTACATATTTATACTCATGTCTATTAAATACGACCTTTTATTATTTTAATTACTATAACTTTGATTAAAGTCCCTAAAATATAAAGCTTTAGATTATTTTAACAGATAATTAATTGATTAGTTTGCCAAAAAGTTTTACTTGTGACATTTGTACGTCGTCGCTAGGCCAGAGTTTCGCTGTTCACAGTCCATTTTTCTCAATTAAAATAATATCAATTGATGTATTCTCGTATTACAGATAATACAGAAATGCAGAAAAAACTATAATATACGAAATTTTCATAAGAATTCTTGATAAAAAGCTGTTTTTTTATATAATTTTAGCTTTTTTATATGTATCAATATAGCAAATGACACTTCTGTTCAATATTTGAAAGTTATATCATAAAGAACTTTACACCACAAATAGGTTTTATATATTTGTTATTAAATATTAATTTCAATACTAAATACTTTCGAAACAATTAAATCTTAAAATGTATATTTATTTGTACCTATATGTACTTTTTAGTCACGTAATTTATTTGTAGGCATCACACACAATGGGTCTTGGACTCCTAACCGAGTTGAATGAACAGCTAAATCCACCTACAGTTATAAAAAGCCAACTGAAAACCGGTCAACTTGTGAAAAGTAAAGGAGCTAGAAAAGTAAATATTGTTGTGTATTTTTTAAATCTAGTATTTATTTTATTTATTAGGCCTACATAATTTCTAGTGAATAATCAACTAAATAAAAAAAATTAAGAAAACAAAATAAAATTTGAATTTGAACCCACGCCTCGTGTAAATCGTCCAAGGGTCTGGTAACTTGCGCCATGCGGTCTTATTTACGCCGCGTAGTAGCTCTTATATGCTTTTACAATTTATTATTTTGCATTGTTATTTGTAGGAAATTTTTATAAAATTCCACTACCCAATGATTGTTACAATGAACAGTCGAATATTATATGTTTTAAAATGATTTATGAAAGTTTTCTTTAATAATTTTCACTGTCATTAGTCTCTACGGTTTTAAGTAATTGACACATACATAATTTTTAAAATATTAAATATTAAATTTATTAAAATATAAAGACATTAAACAGTCCATCATGGTTCAGTGGCATGGCATCGTCTAATAGTTAACGTGATCACAGGTTGGACCCTTTTCCTTACTTACTTGTACCGGTACTATTTTACAAAATATAATATGGTAAACTGGAAACGGAGTGTCCAAACACTAGGTCATTTTCAACCCTGTTATATCTAGACTAAAAAGTGAAACAAAAAATTATAGTATTTATAATCTGTACAGGCACAATTTATCAAGAAAAAAAATAAAAATAAAATTCCACAAGAGCCCATTGATTTGGAACTGCGCGACGATGATTTACAATTCACCGATTACTTCAGAAAGAATTTACTATTGAAAATATTGGAGTTTGTCAAAAATAATAAAAAAATCGAGATCAAATTTGACCCGAAATTGTCTAAATTTGAACGAAAACGAATACACCAGTTCGTTCAAACTGTACGAGAATGCGAAGACGCTGATGTTTTAGACTTTGACGAAAGCGAGAAGGAAATAATGTTAGATATTATGGCGCACAATAATTATGTGCTGTGCACGGAAAGTACTGGGAAAGGAGTGAATCGGTAACTATGACATATTTATTTAAATAAAAAATCTCCGCAGCGTTCAATTACGCTTCTCACAAAAAAAATCAAATTACCTCGAAACACGGAGAGTAAACACTAAGTTATTTAAGATTATACGTATATAATGACAGTAATATAAAATAATGGTTTTTTATTTTTAATATATTTCATATATTTTTATTTGTTATCATTTCTATGAAACGTTTGTGTTACATTGTCGTGACGCAGCAGCACAGCGATTTTATAGTTAAAACGCTGTTGTGGGTTCGATTCCCACCAGGAAATAAAATACTTTTATTACCTGCTTCTGGTAATAAGACAAAACGGGTATTTAGTCCCACTTAGTGACGCAACACGCAGTGTCTCAAAAGTTAGACAAAAATTCGGAAACAGTGTGTTTGAACATTAGGCTCCATTGTTATGCTCGTTTTTTATAAATAATTTTTTATGAAAATAACCGACTTATTATAAAAGGTCCTTAGAACCCAAGTTGGCCATTTCTTGAAATTTTAAATTTATAATATAAAATTGGTTACATACAGCTATTTAGGTATAGTGACACATTACACACAGTAATCAATGGGTCTGGGTTTGAACCCTTTTCGAGGGAATCAATTATTTTTACCTATAAACTTTGACAAGACAATGTTCTTTAAAATATTCGTTTTTTGACATAGTGAATCAAAAGAGTGTTCAATAAATTATCAATTGTCGTGTACATTAATAAATACATTGTTTTTAAATATTTTTTTCTTTATTCGCAGATGTCTTAGTTTATTTAAGGAAGCACCAGATCTAGTGTACATAACTACTCCACACTATTTACGAGAAGAGTGTGATGATGCTAATGCCAAAGATTATGAAATATCGTTAGAAGTGGATGGCAGCAAAAAAAATATTGATTTTACTGGACAAAATAAACAAAATGATAGTTCCACAGATAAGAAATCGAAATTAGATTCTAATGTCACAGATAATAAAACTAAAACAAATATTGACACAGATAAAGAAGACAATGTTGATAGTAATTGGAATAAGCAACTCGATTATCATAACGAAATCACAAAACCGTTGAAACCTGAAGTTTTAGTTTTGAAGAAAATAATCGATTTCTTCAAAGAGTTCGCACTTGAACCTATTTATAAATATGAGGAATTTCGATTTTTGGGCAGTTTTAATAAAAGGGAAGCGGCGGCTGTGAAGTTGTTTTTTGATGTTTGTATGAAAATAAGTGTTGAATGTGAGGAGGCGACGGAACTGATGCGGATATTAAACCACGAGTCGTACATGTTTACAGTTGACTTCGATTGTAATGGGAATTTAGTGTGAGTTTTCGAAATTATTATTAAATTAATAGATCTGCTTGTAAATGCAACGGTTTGTGGGTTCGATTCCCACTCGTGGAAGATGGATTTTTTAGTCCATTTTCTTCTTTCTGGTAATTAGGGAAAATGCGACGTTGATTTCCGCCACTCAACACGCAATGCGTCGAAAGGCGGAAATGCCTGGAACGGAGTGTCTTAACACTACGTTCCTACGGTTCCTACGATTCCCTCTGCCTACTCTGCTATGAACGGGATAAAGCGTGAAGCTATTAATTAAAAACTATGAAGATAATATACGGGATAGTTGTGTATCCCACGCGGCGTTAAGTTCTGCCACTCAAGACAGAAAAAGTCTACAAAATGGACAAAAAGCAGACAGCGGAGTGTCTTAACACTACAGAAAAACACATATGCAATCACGTTATGTATATATAGAATATTAATATTTATCTTCTATATAAATAAAATTAAAGCGTTTATGATTTGAAAATCACACATTACTAAAATATAAACGGCCTTAATCATAAAAAGTTATAGCGCGCTTAAAGGCTTGTTATAGAACAATTGTCAAAAAACATTATTCATAACAGCATTTTAGTGCTAATCAGTTCTATAAACCTATCATTAAGTTATAGAGCCGAGAACCCTACTATAAGAGTGTAATAACGTCCAAAGATGGTCGATTCATATAACAGCTGATTATAGCTCATACTAATATGAGCATTGATATGACGTCGTCAAGTCGCTTGTCATTAAAAGTGTCAATTTCAGTTTCGTAAACTAAACAATATAACAATTGACATTTTGTTCGATATTTATTAACTATATTTAGTTATTAACTAGTTTATTAATAATAAATTTTACATAAGAAAGGTGCACAGAACATAGGTAATACTTGTCCACGTCTAAATTTCAATTTTTTGTCGTTTTACTTCTTTTGATTGAATTTTTTAAAAATTAAGTAGTTTGTAACCTAAAATTAAATAAACATCCGTGTTTTTGTGATAACAATGACGTAAATAAAGCCAGTATATGTCAAGCCAGATCCAACAATATATTTTTGTACGTAATATTATCTGTGGTCGTACTATGTCGATCCGTTTGTCACTTATCATCTGTGTATGTACTAATATTTTCGGCGACAAGTCGACCGACTTCAGTATAGTGGCGACATTGTAAACTTATAACTCATATTAGTGACACTTTAGTTATAGAAGGTTTATAGAGCGTTTATGAATACAAACATTTATCGAACGTTCTATAAGCCTAAAGAGCGTTTCATCTAAAGTATACTTAAAACATTCTATAAGACTTTTTTATGAATAAGGCCGAAAATATTTAATTAATATTTTTTTGGTCTGTCTGTGTTTCCGTTTGTTCGGGCTAATCTCCGGAACAGCTGGACCGATTATTATGAAACATTTACTAAAACATAAGAGGGCTGTGGAGTAGAATGTAGGCTATTTTTTTTAATTCCCGCAGGAATAATAGAAATGATAGAAATGCTAGAAAAGCGTTTAATCAATACCGAAAACTAGTGGTTTTCCGCATAAAAATAAAAAATATTACGAATTGATTTCAAAAGAAAAATAATTTGTTACTTGCATAGTGTATTAGAGTAAATTCTGGGACATCACGCTGATGTTTTTAGAAAAACTCGACATATGAAACGACTATCTTTTAATTATAATATACAGTAGTAACTCGATTATCCGGACCTTGGTTATACGAATTCACGATTATCCGGACTACAGACCAATTGAATTAAATATAAACAAACATTTATTAACAAAACAAAGAAATTCCTAAATAAACATTGATTTTCGTTGGTTGAGGTGTTTTAATAAACGTATAATTGAGCGAGTGAGGAGCGCAGCGACGAGCGAAGCTCTCTGTTAGTGGGGGTCTATGCATTCTTTGTTCGCTAACTCCTCCTAGACCACTGAACCGATTTTGATCGGATTTGTTTTAAACGATCACTGTGGTCATGAGGAGTGCCAACATATATAAAAAACTGTGATCAGACATGTCCTTGAGGAATAATAACATATAAGAGCTTCGCTTCAAAAAGTGTCTTTATTGTACCGCTTCCGCGCTCGCCCAATTAACAGGCCGGATGGACTGAATACCTAGTATTATGTATTACGATTCTAGTCGTATATATGTAATTTCGATTATTCGGACTTTCGATTATCCGAATGCTTTACAACAACAATTAGTCTGTTTAATCGATTATCTCCTGTACAAATTAACGGCCTTATTAATAAAAAATTATAGCACGTTTAAAGTCTCGCTATAGTACGGTTGTCAAAAAACGTTATTCATAACAGCATTTTAGTGCTAATCAGTTCTATAAACCTATTATTAAGTTAGAGCCGAGAGCCCTACTATAAGAGTGTAATAACGTCCACGAGTGTAATAACGTCGTCGATGGCCGATTCATATAACAGCTGATTAGTATGAGCATTAATATGACGTCGTCGAGTCACTTGTCGTCAAGAGTGTCAATTTCAGTTTCGTAAACAAAACAATATAACAGTCGTCATTTTGTTCGATACTTATAAACTTTATTTATTTATTAATAGTAAATTCTACATAACGTAGGTGCACACAAGTAGAAGCGACTCGTTTTCTGTGGATGACGAGAATTTTACAAAATGATAGTTTTAATAATTAACGGCAACATTTCTGATATCAATATGTATGAGGGTACTCATACGTATTGATCTAAAATTAGATCGTAGAGGTTGTGGGGCCTGATTAGATGAAATCCAAGTGTTTACTGCGATCAGATGTTATTTATTATTTTCGGCAACATGTCGACCGACTTCAACATAGAGGCAACATTGTGAACTTATAACTCATATTAACGACACTTTAGTTATAGAAGGTTTATAGAGCGTTTATGAATACACATATTTATTGAACGTCCATAAGCTTATAGAGCATTTTAACTAAAGTATGCTTAAAACGTTCTATAAGACTTTTTTTTTAATAAGGCCGTAAATATATAACCATTATTTTCTTATTTCAGGGTCTTCAAAAGCGAACGATCAAAATGAATATCTGGAAATTAATTTATTAATATATCTGAATTATTGTAATATAAAGAAATAAATAAATTATTGTATATTATTACATTATATAATCAAAATGGATATAAATAAAGTTATTGTCTTTATTTATTATTTTATCCCTTCGTTATCGTTAATATCCTTATTTTATCTGTAGAATTCTGATAAAAAAATTCAAAACGCACTTAACAAGCTTTTAGGCATCTTTTTTGTTTATGTTTATTAAAATTCAAATTTTGTAGTAATTTCTCGTTTTACGATACAAACTCCTTTGTATGTTCTCCATTCAATGTGACGTTGGCGAAGTGAATTGTGCTCAACCGGCACGCTCAAAACGCCATAATTAAAGAGAAGAAGAAGTAAAATCAAATTAATGTGGCAAAAACCTCGCCGGCCATGACCCCAATCCTCACATAAGCAAGGAAATTTTAATTTTGTTTGATAAATATTTTGTATTGATGGAATTGATCAGATTACATTTATCTGTACGCATTAATACAATTGTGTCTATATTAAATTGTTAAATAAATTATGTGACAGATAGTGTTTCTATTTCGCTAGTTCCGCGCTCTCGATTACCCTTACACGGAACGCCTTAGAGCGAGGTAACGCCGCATATGTATTTTTGATACGAACAGCCGCCTCCATTGAATTATAAGTTGTCACGTCAAAGAGAAATAACCAATCAATTAAGTAATACCCATTACTAGTTTGGGAAACAAGTTCGTAAAGTTTCACCAAAGACAATATCGAAGACATATCGCAACAGGCCGTGTCTTTGGTGTCAAAACTGCCTGTAATATTGACCAGATGTCGAAAATCTCCAAGCCCAAATAGTTTTAAAAATTAAATAACTCAGAAATTAAATGAATAAAAGTATTAATTCGATAGAACTTTTTCTATATAACAATCTTAATTGTATTTACAGCAAAAAAAATATTATAATGACAAATTATTAAGTCACTACTGACAAGTAATACACCTATTAGTTCCTTACTTTTTATAGAAATAATAGTATTACGTAAAAATCAGTTGGTGGTTGATAAAAAGCTCGTGAAGTTATTTTATTTTATCCATAATTATGTAAATTGTAAACAAACTATAAAACATTCGAATTGAAGGCTTTTTATATTAATCACACCATTTTTAAAGAAAATTATGGATACTACATTTTCACATTTTTACTATCAAATTTTCACAACCTTTTAAGTTATAACATAAACATTTTTTAATAACGTGGTTAGCAAAAATTACAAAAATATACCGTCGTGGCGCAGAGGCGCAACGTCTGCCTGTAATGCGACGGTTTCTGGGTTCGATCCCCAGTCGGAGAAGATGGATTTTTCTATTTCCATTTTCTTCGCTCTGGCAAACTAGGCAAAGCGCGGCGTTGAGTTCCGCCTCTCAACACGCAATGCCTCGAAAATGGCGGAATCCAGTTTTAATCATTCACCTAAAAACAAGAAATATATATATATATATATATATATATATATATATATATATATATATATATATATATATATATATATATATATATATATATATATATATATATATATATATATATATATATATATATATATATATATATATATATATATATATATATATATATATATATATGATATGAAGATTAGTAACAAATATTAATCTACATGGGTGTTAGTTCCTACCTTAATATTATTACACTTAATATATTTACATAAAGGACTAAACACAAACATTAACAAACACTGAACATTGAGAGGACGAGGGACTTTGTTAGGAAGGACATCATACAAGGGACGGATTAATTTGGGACAGGAAAACAGAATATGGGAAGGAGAACCGTCGTCTAGGCCACTCTCACACAGAGAGTGGTCCCTGACCCTGATCTTAGCCAGGTGAACAGCCGTACATTCATGTCCAAGGCGTAAGCGGCAAATTGTAGATATAACTCTCCGTTCAGTCAACTTTTGAGAGTAAAACCAAGGACGCTTTGGAATAACCGGCTGGAGAAATCCATAATATTTACCCTTCTGAGATTTAGATAAACCCCAGTGCTTAGACCAGGACTTATCCAAGTGAGTGAATGCAAGAGGCAACAAATCCAAAGCCGAATTAGAGAAGTGATCTAAAGTACCACATTGCACTGCTAATTTAGCGCAAGTCTGCAGATTCATTTCCACTAATTTCAGAATGGCCTGGCATCCATACAAGAGTGGCCTCCAAGCCCTTTAGATGACATGTGAATAATTCTTCACGAATCCTTAAAACATTCAGTTTACTATGAAACGGGTTACCCTTTATGGCCATTAAGCAGCAGTAACATTTTGCCTACAAATGACACGACTTCTTAATCGTGCCGTTTTTTGTTTTTTTTTTATATATCTTTGACAGCAGCTGTCACATTTCAAAATATTTTTTTTTAAATTGTATAATCTGTCTATAGACATAAAAGTGATTTTACTTGCTCTAGTGACAAGTCAAAGCGGAGTTGAGTTCCGCAACTAAACATCCAATGCCTCAATAATAGTGTATTTGACAGGTTTTTAAAAACCATAGTAGATTGTTTGTTTGCTGCTATGAAACTATATTTCTTATTATTTTTAATTTTAATATTAAAAATTTGTATATTCGGCTAAAATGCTTCTCTTTATAACGTGAGAAATCTATGGTGGGAATGATTTTACCCTCTCTATTGGTACAAAATTAAAGGAGCAAAACATTTAATGCGTAAAGCCACATAAGAAACTCATTTAATTTAAAAATAAATCAAAACATATACGCTTAATTTGTTTATTATTATTTTTAATTGAAGCTTATTTCAAAATACAATAACATATTGAAAATAAGACATTTTTACTACAAAATCTATTTTATATCGGTATTGAAAATTTTACATTCAAATTCTACGTACATATTTGAATATTTTTCAGAAGCGACGCCATTTTGTTTTATTAGGACATTAACATTTATTTAAAACTACTATTTAAATGGAAATGACTGGTGATTACACAAACTGGCACTTCCACAGCATTCAAAAGACTATTGAAATAATAAACAATAATATGATTATTAACTAAATCGACGATATGTTTAAACGATATATGTTTTATTATTATACAGATAAAAAATACGTCGTAATATTAAACCACAGATTAATAAAATAAACATTGTATGTAAAAAAATGCAAAGCAATGTAAAAACTTTCATAATTTCATGACCCGAACTATAAACCAATAATAATTAATAATTAACTTCTACCTACAGTTATACAATTTATTAAATTTCACAAATTTTACAAAATATAAATTATTATAACCATTTAAATACATGTTAAAGAATAAATATGTGTAAACCATTTTTAATTTTAACACAAATTTTGCACAAAAAGATTTCATAATCAAATTGACATTACATTTATTTTCCAAAAAAAAAGTATTGACTAGGGACAGATTGTAAAAGAATAAATATAAAGTTGACAAAATAGATTTGGCACTATATATACACACATAGTTATTGCAAGTTTATTTATTTACATCACCAAGCAACAGTACATTCATTGTAATAAATTAAAATAGAAATAATAATACATACCCATTATTTGTATTTTTATATGGATTTTTATATATAATAGACACGTTACAAGTTCGATTTACCTAAAAAATGGCAGAGTCATACCACACACTGTTATGAAAATATCGAAACAGAATGTCTTAGCACTAGGCTACCCCTACCAACCCCAACCTACCCTACTCTAGGAGATATGGCGTGGATTATTTTATAAACATAAAAAAATGTGTTAATATATATATATATATATATATATATATATATATATATATATATATATATATATATATATATATATATATATATATATATATATATATATATATATATATATATATATATATATATATATATATATATATATATATATATAATATATATACACATAATTTAGTTCTATAGTGTTATATAATAATCATATAATAATCAATAAGGAAATAAAAATAACGTCATGTAAAATGCTTGGTGACGTTTACAAAAAAAAATAGCATGAGTATTTTCACTTGGCAAGTATATATCGAGTGAAGTTATAAAAAAAAAACTAAAAAAAAAATAGAGTAATTTTTGCATTTAAATTCGTAAGTAAATTATTAAATTCACAAAATATTTTTTTAAATGACATTACTGAGTTCAAATATGGCGTAGTGTCACGTAATAATAAAACAAAACTTTAAAGAATAAATACGTTACCACTAAATTATATAAATGAAGTAAATTAACAATCATATATACATATAATTTTCGGATACACAAGATTATGTAAATATTTTTAAATAACAATAAAATAAAAAGAATCGCAAAAAAAAGAAATCGAGTACATTGTCTTTTAATATTACTAAATAAATGTAAGCAGTCTATTCAAATATCACTTACACAGATATGGCAACACTACAGTTACAACTATACTACGATACATGTCAATGATTTCCACGAAAAATTGAAAACCATTTTGATATGATGATTATATAACGAAAAAAAAAGATAAATCGATATTTTTATTAACAAAACAGACGAATGATATTAAAAAATCGATTTTTAGTTTAAATTTTTCGTGAAATTTTCCGTGTATAAAAGAATTACAACCATCTCTCCGTCTTCTCCGTAAGATATGTTCAGCCTTAACCAACCTATAGCACTCTAGTGGTTTGTTCTGCTACTCATTCATTATTACAAATTTGGGCACTTCTCCCCCAATTTCCTCTTTACGTAAAAAAAATAAGGACCGGCCAATTAACTTCGATATTCTAAGAGAGTGAAGGGGAAAAGGTATTAATACATTAAATTTTTCCGTTTTGACACCAATAATACCCCTTTCTCCCCATTTCGTTTTAATTATAAGTGGCCAGTCCTATACCTGTCACGCCTTTTCTCTTCATATGGAACGTAAAAGATATAAAAACTAGGAGCCTAAAATTATGAATAAAGAATTATTCTTCAACATGTCCACAACTAAAACCTGTTTTCTTGAATTCGGTTTTTTTTCATAGCATTTTAATCCCTCGCATATAGCACAGAGCACACTCTATAAATCCATGGAATGCCAAGAAGTTTCTTCTCCATAAATGCAATTAAAATCCTTTGCCTTTGCATTTACATATTATATAGTTTAAATATTATGACTCGTTTGCTAGTGATGTTTATTTTGTCGTACTTAGTAGAAATTATTTTGTGTAATAATAAATATTATTATAAATATTTTGTGATTTTTTTTTTCATTAAAAAAGAATAACTAAATATAATGTTAAGAGATTTTCAAATATACCTATATATACGTATATTATATATTAGGTATGCTTTTTTTAATTTTAGGTTAACATTTTAAAAAATAATAATAATTTTATATGTAGTTCTCTATAATTTATTAATTTATAAATCAAAAATAATTTCTTTCACTCATCTCCATATGCATTTTAGTATCAGTCTCTAACAAAACATTTAACACTATCATAATCACTACATAGTAGTAAAAATCGATTCTTGCTGTGTTCTTATGTAAGCTAATTATTGGAAAAATCGCGACGGATTTTGATGCAGTTTTTTTTAATCGATAGAATGATTTAAGAGGAATGTTTGTATGTACAGCACATGCAATATAAAGTAAAGAAATGTTGGTTATTTTAAAGTTTTCCAATGTATTCTCTTTAACGTTTCTCTTTAGAGTATTTCCAAAGGAAAATATTTTAAGTGTTGCTAGTATATAAGGAATCGAACTAATTTTAATATGTTTTATGATATTTCTATATGAAATCATGTTTTTTAACTCTCCACGCCATATACCCCGAAATAAGCAAGGCAGAGAAAACCTAGTGTTAAGATACTATTCTCTCCTCCTTATCTAAAAGTATAGTGATGTGTTTCAATTATATTATTTTATATAACCTCTTAGTTGTTTAAATTTTGAAGCTAATTTTTACAGGCTGTTTTTTTTAGTATTAGTTTTGCTATTTTTTAACATTTAATTACATTTAAAAGATTTACTGTACAGGTAATAGTGCTGTAATTAATTTCTTCAATTTAAACTATTTTATTTATAAATATTTCTAGTTTGTCTAAATGAGAAAAATATAGAAGTACATGTCATAACTGAAAGAACACAATAAATACAATATATAATTACTCTTATACGTTCAAAATTCGCTCTAAGCAACTTTTTCTACATAATAGCAATAAAAAAATTCCAACAGCACTATTACGTATTATCTTGAAAATATTACTACTACTTTTTTTAAATCACAACACTGTTATTATTATATTTTTATGTATAATTTAACAGAGACAAAACTATTTCGATTCTATAATCATTATCATTATGATCATATATAGACATCACTAATTTATTTACAATACAATTTTTACATATTGTTTACCGATTATTTTGCGATTTGCTTTCCGTTGCCGTTTTATTACGATTCAAAATCCATTTTATCGATTTTTATTTTAAATCGAGTATTTTTATAGAATATAAATCCACTTCATAGGTTCACGTAAATTGAATTTATTTATAACAATCTTTTGTTTCTTTTTTCATTGTTTTGATTTGTGATTTTTTTTTAATTTTGAAAATTACCATAAAGTAATTATTGAATTAATAAGTTGTATAGTGTTAATAATAAAATAATAATAGATCTTAATTTAAAAAAAATTCACATTTTAAATAGAATTTTCCCAATTATGTACTGAGTATTACTTGATATTTTTTGTATTATTTTCAAGGTTTTTCGTATACGAACCATTATTGTAATTTCTTTATTTTTTTAAATACAGCCACTGTTTATATTCAAATTCATAGTAAAATCGGTGGGATTACATAAATTATTATTGCGTGAATTGAGCGTCGACCTTCGGTGGGTACTATAAATACCAAAATTATTTTTTTTTTTAAAAAACCTAACTAAAAAGGTTATATTTGTTTTTTAATAAATTTTAATAATTTCATAGTTTATAATTTTATAAGTTTAGCTGCCTGATGTTTATTTTTTAGTCTTTTATATAAATAATATTTCTGTCATTTAATTTTACACTGACAATTACTAAATGACTAAAATGTACGTAAACATGTAAAATTTACCACTTGATAAGGTCCTATATGTATACAAACTCCTTTACAACCAATTATCTGTTCATACCTGGTCTTAATTTTATAACACTTTCCGTACACTTCTGTTATCCTGGTACTTACTTCTCTTCTTCTCTTCTCCATACACTATATTCCATAGATAAGTATGTATTATTAATAAAATCGTTTACTAGACGATTATATATTTTTTTCTCTTTTATCTTCTATACGTGTTTCTTCTCTTCTTTAATCTCTGACTCTTTTTTCTACAACTCTCTCTTCTTTTTCTACTAAATGTCTTGATATATAGCCCCGGTACCGGTACGGTAAAATGTCTTACCCAACAAATTCACTTTGCAACCTCCCACTTCCTACCCACTTCTACGATCCTGGTACATATCCAAATATTTCCTTTACAACACAAATTGTCTTATAAATGTCCTGACACAAAACAACTCATAGAAAAAAAAACCCATCCCACCTCCTTTCTATGCTATAATCCCACCTCCTATTAACTTCTGCTCTCCTGGTAATTATACATTCCTACATAATTATTTACACTACTACCAACACAGTTTCTTATATCTCTTGCTCACTTCTACTACCCTGGTACTTACTTACGGGCTTCTTCAACTAACCCCCCCCCCCTCCTCCCTCCACCCGGTCCTCAACTTCCAACCTCCTACGTACTACTGCGACCCTGGTACCTAGGCGCGCCTCGCGAACCCGGCGGCGGCGAGCGCGAGCACCGTTACTATGGCAACAGAGGCCGGCGGCAGGGTGCCGGCGGCGCGTGCCCCCGCCCCCGCCATGTACGCCGCTGAGAGGGCTAAGCCGTGGGCTGTACATCTGGATTTAGGAAAAGTGAAACAAATATTAATATTACAAAGGACTGAAACTAATTACAAAATGAGTTTTATGTTTGAATTACAAATGAGTTTATATGGGTAAACGTACTAAACTCGGTAAACGAATGGCAAAAGATCAATCAATTTATTTTAGGTACTGGGGTAATTGGTTCTTAAACCAAGGAGATAGTGAACGGAGAATTGTTTCACCACGGCGATGAAGCCGCAAGTAAAAGATTAGGCGCTACATTGCTCATTCGGCGGTAACTTATGTCTTATGAAATGGTTTTCAAGAACAATGTATAAATGTAAAATAGTGTATTACCAGGCACAAAAAATATATCACGCTTTCATTTCAATCTAAAGCTATTGCAGTAAGATAAACAAGGAACGGCTTGAAAATCCAAGATAGAACTTTGTGAGGATGATAAAATCGTTTCTGGCTAAGTAGTAGTAGTAGTACTAATTTCAATTTAAAAAATTAAAACGAGTTCTTTTATATAAAAATTTGAAATATTTATTTCAGTAAAATTCAACTAAAAACTCTATGAGGAATATATTCCATTACATATTTAGTTGGATAAAACGAGCAGTCATGTGTTATGAATATATGTTTGATTTAGGTTGAATAATTCATAATATTTAAGATTCTAAGAAAAATGTTTTATTTTATTACTTTTCAAACTAAATTTAAAAATCGATATATTATTATCAATAGACATTTAACACGACAGTTTGTGGGTTCGATTCCCACTCAGGGACGATTAATTTTTCATTTCCATTTTTTTCACTCTAGCAAGTAGGCAAAACGCGGCGTGGAGTTCCGCCATTCAACACGCAATGCCTCGAAAATACGGAAAGCGGGGAACGAAGTCTCTTAACATTAGGTTCCTATGGTTATTGCGGTTGCTTCTGCCTACTCTGCTATATAAAATATATCAACAGAAAAAAATATCACCTCAAGTTAGCCGGATACACCTCCAACATGCGCATCGCCACGCTGAAGAACACAAACGTGTTTATGAAAGTGTACACTCCTTCCACGGCGAAGAGCGCCGTCTGCGTGCGCGCGGCGTACAACACCGCGGACGCGAGCGCGGATATCAGGCATACCGGGACTGGGAAATATATCAGTATTTATTATATTAATTTGTTACTTAATTGGGTTTTCAACTTTAAATACAGTATATAAGGAGATTTTAGTATAGAATCCTTTTAAAATTAACAAAATAAATTTATTACTTTTAAAGGGATATTAATTATAAACTCTGAACGTTAACTTTGAATTGAAAACAAAATATTAATACGCGTAACACAAATTATAGGTTAATCGGAAAATCAACTAAAACAAGTTCACAAATAAATTAAATACTCTTGTGTATCAAGTTAAATAAAGTAGCTATACAAATATAAACTTGTAATTACTTTTCTATGATATAATTATTAATTACTAACAACAGGATGGTCATGTTTATTTACATAGTCACGTTTCTTTTTTAAATATAGTTCAGAAACGAAACGAAATTCGGTTTTTAAACAACAACTTAAAAATTATTTTTTTATCTGTGGCTGATGCCAAGTATATAAATTTGACGTAAATGCCACTGACCGTTCATGACAAATGCCAGCGTAGTGTTCGCGCACACTAAAACAAATCTTCAGATAGTCCAAAATAAATTCCTTAGAATAGCATCCGGATGCCCTTGGTACGTTCGCAACGTAGACTTCCATAAAGACTTCGAATTGGAATCGAACAAAGAGTTCTTCAAACGCTTAACCAAGCGCTACTACGAGCGCGCAGACTCTCACCCTAATACTCTAATCGTCGAAGCGTCTAAGTACGCTCCCCATCCTCACAAACTACTTCGACGCCCTCAAAGCGTTCTTCTAGACCTCGGTGATCCAATTACTGTAGCCAACCGTAACTACAACGGAAGGTTACACTCCTCAGTCCCAAAGACCTACCGTCGCCGCCTCTCACAACGGCACGACCGCGCCTCGGCGCGGCGGGGCCAGTCGGTCCATGACCGCCCTACACACCTTCTTCTGAGCAGCCACTAATGCTCATTTTATTCTCTGGGGACGAGATACACTTCGTCCCCTCCCCCGCCCGGTGACGCTATCAAGATCAATTGAGGTCAACGGCATTTAAGCCATTTCGAAAAAAAAAAAAAAAAGAAAAAAAAGCCACTGACCGTGCAGTCGCGCGGCGGCAGCGGGCGCGAGAGCAGGCGCGGCGGCGGCCAGCAGCGCGGCGAGCGCGACGGCCAGGCGGCGCACCAGCGCGGGCCGCAGCGCCCAGCGCACGTCGGGGCGGCAGGGCGAGCGCATGCCGCGCAGCGTGCTGCCCACCAGCGCGCACGACACCAGCTCGCGCCCCGCCTGGATGTCCGTGTCGATGATGCTGCCGACCGACCCACGTTACACGTTATATATATCCTTCGTATAAATAAATACTTTAAATATTTATTATTATTTATTTATTTAGGTATGAGTTTATGTATGTACTGTTTTGGAATATAGATCGCGATAAGGTCGCCCGTCTGCTGTAATTTTTTTTATGTATGTTTCTTTTTTTGTATACGGTGTACAATAAAGTATTATTATTGTTTAAAATATTATTATAAACTAAGCATTGTCTCTCGTGCCAAATCAACGTTCTTCGCAATATTCTTTGGATGGTCGAATATTTATTTGCTTTAATTTCAATTTTAATTTGTTACATCACTACAGATATTCTAAGAACGCAATAACTTATACAAAGTATATAAGAGTTTCCAACGCAGAGTAGGTGAAGAACCCATGGCGTGAGAGCAGAACGCTTGGATAATTTATATGGGGGGCGTGATGACATTTTTATGTGTACTTTAAGTTTATATATTTTTGACAAAAATAACAAAACAATACTCACGTGCTATTAACGAACAGGGTGTCCCTAAATATAGTATACGACGTCTTTATATTGGACAGGGACGTGTTCACAAATGTGCAGTTCACAAATTCTACGTGCGACATCAAAATGTCCCTGAAGGTGCAATTTTTGAATGTGACTTCGACAAAATCTATATTTTCAAGTGTCTCGTTGTACGCGACATTCTCGTAAGTTGTATTTTTTATAATTTTTCGTGATAATTCGTATTCCTCGTTTTCCAAGTTGCTAACCATCGCTGGTACGTAGGCCGATAGATAGAACTGGAATGAAAATTATTATCATTAATATTGATAGCCCAGCGTGAATTCTACAACCATAAATGCGCTCTGTATCAAGTTATAACAACCACATTAAAACATACAAACATCTATATAGACTACAACTATAGCTATTACGCACACACACACATACACACTAACGCACACGTATTGCACACAACACGTGCATACTCCTATAATCACTATCACCATCACATTCATGCACATCTATATAACAATACTTGATGTGTCCCTGGCAGATATAATCATTGTTGTGTCACTCGATAAAACATAGCAACACTATTGATATCTCACTCCCGTACATTCATAATTATTAATGCCATCTCACTCGCACTCGTATAGTTACTAATGTTCTCTTTTGCACACCTGTAATAACTATGACCATCTATTTCGCTCATACATATATAACTGCTGTTGTTGTCTCATTCGCACATATATAATCGCTAATGCTGTCCTACTCCCACACATATTATCTTACCTGTATAGCAACTGTACAGACCAGCAAGCCGGTCAAACAGAGCGTTGTATTTCTGTAGGTGCTTGAGAACAGCTGGAAAAACGCCTGCCAGAACTGTAAAATACATATTTTTATTACATTTACTGTAAGATATTTATGTAGAAAAATTAAAGGCGGAATGTATGTACATTTCATCATACGATTTATTTTTATCATGACAACTAATAATAACAGATTCAGGTTAGGTTAGATTTAATCACAATTGATTACTGTTTATTTGCGTAATATTCATATAATGTCAAGTACATAAAAAATAAATAGCGCTCAACTGGCACGCTTGGAACGCCATAACCGAAGTGAAGACGAAGCTTACAGCTACAGCTGTATACTACCGCGAGACCGCGTTAGTTATTTATTTTGACCGTTGACGGCTGGCAGTTGACAGTGACAGGTGACAGTGACAGGTGACAGTGACGGGTGACAGTGACAGGTGACATTGACGTACCATCTTGACGCTGTGCCGCACGTGGTGCAGCGCGGGCGCGCGCCGCTTGCCGGGCAGCGCGAGCTCCCCCACGCGGTAGTCGGCAGGCGCGCGGGACACGCCGCAGAAGCGGGTTTGATTCCCGCTGTGGATACTCTGTAATATAAATAATGTATACATTATAGTATTATAAAAATGACCAGATTATATGATCGAGTTAATTTTAGCTTCGAATTAAAAACTGTTTTGGTGTTGTATAATTGATTTAATGAGCAAAGTATGTCACATTAAGATCACTCTAAGGCACGAACAACCGGTCGGTCAGAAGTATCTCATTATTTATGTTAATGTTTCAATGTTTCAAATGTTAAGTAAAAAAATATTGTGTATAATGTTTCATTGATTGATTGATAAATTCAAATGGCACATGCATGTTCATTTTTAAGTTTTATCTACACTATACACTGCATTATACATACAGTTACAAAAATTATAACACAAATTTATATTACCTGATAAAACCTGACTACACTATTAATACTCAATGTGTGTTCTACTGTAAATTATTTGCTATTATAACAACCTTAATTGAGCGAAATCAAAACAAAATTCGGATGTACCTCGGAGTGAGTACACAATTAGAAAACGTTCAAGCTAATTGTAGATTAAAAGACACAATCTGGGATATGAACTGCTACAGAAATACAACTATCATAAATTTAACACTTGGTAAGTATTTTAAACTAAGTAAATGTATCATATATTTGCATGTGCAACTGACTGTAGTAAATTTCTTGCTAATATTATTTTTTTGTATGGAGTAACACAGAACTGTACAAAGATTCAATCCAAATGAAATATTCTTAACTAGTGAACTTGATAATACAGAAAAGGTGCAGTGCACATTGGTCACAGATCCTACAATTAGCTCAAAAATTTTGACATTAAATTCCAAAACAAAAACACGGCCGTTTTGCATTATTAACCAATATATATGTAGCATAAATAAAAATCTAGATAATCTAATGGTATTGCTTCCTATAGATGTTAATATTGATGTATTTGTCTTGAGTGAATGCTGGACTAATGATAAGTTTGTGCCACAAAAAATAACTAACTACAATATGTTCTATACCAAAACTAGTTACAATAAAAACTACCGGGTCGTAATATACCTTAAAAATAACTATGAAGTTAGTGTCTACGAACCAAATTGTATGAAGGAGTGCAACTGTTTAGTAGTGAGATTGAATGATAGTCCAACACGGATTGGCATTTATCGTCCTCCTTGCTTTTTAGACCCAACAGAATTTATTAACTCACTAGAAATATTATTAAGCAGCATTAAAACTAAAAATATAATCTTGACTGGAGACATTAATATAAATACGCTGACCTTGTCTAAAAGTAGTACATGTAATTATATGGTAGTTTTGGCATCGCATGGTTTAATTCAAGGAGTCAGTCACCCTACTAGACCCTCATCACAAACTTGTTTAGATCACTTTGCTCTTAGATATTCACAAAATTGGCAAACAATAGTTTACAATCCACCAAAGATCACGGATCATAGCACTGTTCTCTTTTATGCCTTAAACATAAATAGAGCACATAAAAGAAATGATAGCGTCATCAGAACTAAATTAGATTATGTAGGAATAGCAGAATATCTCAAGAAAGAAGAGTGGAAGGAATTTTATAGTACTACTGATGTTAACTTGCTACTAAATTACAGTACTGTGTTTTTGACGTTTTCTGTGACTAAAGCGATTATAAAAAGAAAACAGCCATTGAAGCCATGGATAACGGTAGGGATTATTATCTCGCTGCGCAAACGAGATCGATTGCACAAAAAGCTAAAATCTAAATACAGTGACCAACTGAAATCGATTTATATTAACTATAGAAATATTTGCAACAATTTAGTTAAAAAATTAAAAAAAGAGTATTATCAACGGCAATTTGAATTGAACAAAGGTAATATGAAAGGCACATGGAAAACAATACAAGAAGTTTGCAACATCGGTTCTGTAAAGCAATCAGCAGGTGAATTACTAAATATAGCAAACACTCCGACAGAATCTCTCAATGTAGTGAATAGTTATTTTACCTCCATAGGGCGAGATCTTGCAGAAATTACCCTAAAAAAACTTGATATTAATGATGTCAAATTAGCAGCTAATGCCAAGTCTAACAAGAGACCTTGTGGATCGATGCTACTATACCAACTGATTTGTATGAGGTGGAGAAAGTCCTGAGTAAGCTTAATCTAAATGTTCGAGTGGCTGGGATGAAATATCGAGTGAATTTATTAAGACATTGCGACATATCTTATTGAAGCCAATTTGCCATTTGTGTAATTTGAGTTTTGAAAAAGGTGTATTTCCATCTAATTTCAAGCAAGCTATTGTATCTCCTATATACAAGTCTGGAGACAAAAAACTACCTACAAACTACCGGCCGATTTCCCTGTTAAGTACCTTATCAAAAATTATCGAAAAGCTGGTTAATAAAAGGCTCATAAGTTATCTGGAAAATACATCGGTTTTAGCAGAAAATCAGTACGGCTTTAGAACCTCTAAGTCGGCTGAAGATGCAGTAATAAGCCTATCAGCTACGATCACAAGGCATTTGGATGCTGGAGAGAAATGTATTGGTATCTTTTTAGACCTTCAAAAGGCATTTGATACGGTTTCAGTTCCAATTCTGCTAGCACGCCTTGAAAATGCCGGTGTAAGAGGTGTAACGCTCGTTTGGTTTGCTGACTATCTTCGTGGCAGGAGTCAAAAGGTAAGAGTAAATGGAATATACAGTAGTAGTGCTCTATGTTCATATGGTATACCCCAAGGCAGCTCGCTAGGACCAACACTCTTTCTTGTTTATATTAATGAGTTATGTAAACTAAAAATAAACTGTGGAGATTTAATTATGTTTGCAGACGACACTGCCATTGTTATTTATGGTTCATCTTGGGAAGATGTTCGAGACAAGGCCGAATTGTGTCTTAGTAGTGTCACATCTTGGTTAGAAGATAATCTACTGTCACTAAATACAAGCAAAACCAAGTATATCTGCTTTAGTATAAGTACGAAATCAACTATGCTAAATAATTTCAAAGTTACAACGCACTCGTATCCGTGTAACAGACAAAATTGTGACATTAATGAATTATGCGATTGTCCAACATTGGAAAGAGTTCAATCAATTAAATATCTAGGCGTTATTATTGATCAAAATTTAAATTGGTCTGCGCATATTATAACACTAGCGGGAAGAGTAAGAAAGCTTATGTATATATTCAGAAATCTAAAAATAGTAGCAAGATTTAAGCTGCTTATCCAAACATA
The DNA here is from genome assembly GCA_037178615.1 of Dione vanillae. Lineage (NCBI taxonomy): Eukaryota > Metazoa > Arthropoda > Insecta > Lepidoptera > Nymphalidae > Dione > Dione vanillae. Next base: position 3,316,335 of record JAZFAU010000304.1, on the reverse strand, counting down.
TAGAGCATTATGTGAAAGTATCCTTTCATATGGCATCACCGCTTGGGGAGGTGCGGCACAGACACATATAGTATTGTTGGAACGAGCACAACGAGCAGTGCTTAAAGTCATCATGGCAGTACCAATTCGACATCCGACTGAATTGGTTTTCAGGACAACTGGTGTTCTAACGGTGCATAAACTGTATGCTCTTCGGTGCATTTGTAGATATCACCGTACTATATCTTCCGATATAATTACAACGGATAAACGAGTATTTCGATATCCAACTCGTCCTGTAAAAAGCAAGTTTGCTCAGAGAAGCTTTGACTTCAATGCTCCTCGTCTCTATACCTATATAAGTAATACACTAAACATAAATATAAAAACACTTCCTTGGAATAGAATAAAAAACCTGTCATCAACATACTTCTAGAAATGAGTTCGGATAACCTAATTGCAATTCTAACGCCAATAAAATAAAACACTTAGTTTGGATCTGTTTTGTGGTAGCTGCTCCAATCTAGTAGTTGTACCGATCCCAAGACATTGAGTCGTAGGGCAAAGCAAAATATATAAAATTAATACACACACTCCAACACACACACACACACACTCGCGCACGCACACATACACACACGCAGACACATATATACACACACACACAAATAGGCACACAAGCACTTATTATAATTTATTATTATTATTTTTTTTTTTTTTGTTGTTCACTTTTGTCATTAATTTATATCTTAGAGCATATTAAATAAAAATAAATTGGTATAAGTAACTAAGGTTTGTAAAAATGATATGGGGGAAGGCCTGATGACCTATAATACAGGTTTACCTAGTTTAGGCATCAGCCCTCCACAAAAAAGAACCTATTTTGTACCTTTTTAACTATGTAACGTAAATGTTTTGTGGTGTGGAAATAAAAGTTTATTATTATTATTATTATTATTATTATTATTGGTGTTTCACTAATATATGTGTGAGTGTGTCTCTTAATACAAGCCTCCTAATATATATTTTTTTAAATATTTATTAAATCTACAATTTTTTTAGCTTCACGCTTTATCCCGCATATTGCAGGGTAGGCAGAGGGAGCTGCAGGAACCATATGAACCTAGTGTTAAGACACTCCGTTCCTTAGTCTCTGCTTTCTCCGTCCCCGCTCTCCGCGTGCATGTCTCTACATAACCCTATATAATATAAGAACATGTGACCTGGTACACCATCATGGCGTCGACGTCGCGGCCCACCTCCAGCAGGTAGCGCGGCGACTCGTGCGTCCATATGAGGCTGATGAGGGACGCCAGCAGAGGTATCGTGCACAGCAGGAGATATCTTTGAACGGAAATTACTATATACATTACATATATATGATTAAAATGAAAGTATTTTTTATTTAACATATTTTTTTATTATTTTTTACTATCCTAGGAGGGTTGGCAGAGGAAATCGCAGCAACCGTAGAAATCTAGTGTTAAGACACTCCGTTTCCAGCGCAGCTTCTTTTCGGGCCACTGTGTGCTGAGTGGCGGCCTTAACTAAATGCCGCACTTTGCGTACTTGCCATAGTAAAGAAAATGAAAATGGAAAATCTATCATTCCCGAGTGGGAACTGATAATGATATAACAATTCACATAATAAAATTCAGATTTCCCCAAAGCGTTATCAATTAGCAAAGGAAAAGATATATCGGGTATAGGTATGATGCGTGGTGTGTGATGCGAGGTAAAAAATAACAACGTCCGCAACTCAGTTGTCACACATGTATTACGAACACAATATACATAGAAACACTAAGTCAAAAGGTAATAGTGAGCACGGAAGGAATTTACAGTTCTGAGAGTACAACAAATAACATAAACCACGGAAACTAAGACGTAAGCAATAAGAACAGTAAAGGCTAGTAACAAATTAACGAATGGCATCGAGTGTGAGACATCGACGAACTTCGTTCCTATCTTTTCGCGGCTTACAATATTATAACGCGGTGGCGGGTAGACGCGGAACAAAAGGCGTCGCTCGGCCGATCCGCCGCATACTACGGGTTTCGCCAGAGTATGCCTGTGAATTAATATTTTTTTTTTTTTTTTTAGCTTTACGCTTTATCCCGCGCATGGCAGGGTAGGCAGAGGGAACTACAGGAACCATAAGAACCTAGTGTTGAGACACTCCGTTACTTAGTCCCTGCTTCCTCCGTCCCCACTTTCCGCCATTTTCGAGGCATTGCGTGTTGAGTGGCGGAACTCAACGCCGCGCTTTGCCTTAGATGCCAGAGCGAAGAAAATGGAAATAGAAAAATCCATCTTCTCCGACTGGGGATCGAACCCAGTAACCGTCGCGTTACAGACAGACGTTGCGCCTCTGCGCCACGACGGTCCGTAATTAATATTTAATGTTATAATATTAAAATAAATATATGAAATATAATGATGGTGCGTATTGTGTATGTATATTATATTAGTACATAAATACATATTGAATAGAATATTAGATTTGTGTAATTGTGGAGTGTAATAAATAAATATTATAAATTAATAAACTAATTATGAATATAATAATAATTCGCCTATATCGGGTATATATGACGGCAAAGCCTTCGTCGGCACTATCTATAGGGTAAAGTACTGAAACCTAGTGTCTTAACACTACCTAGTATCCTAATATTCCGTTGCTTAGTCTTTGCTTTCTCCGTCCCTGTATTGGGTAGTGACCTGAACGCCGCGCTTTGACCAGTTGCCAGAGTAAAAAAAAAGGGAAATGAAATTATCCATCATCTCCGAATGGAAACCGAACCCACTAACAGTTGCGTTTACAGGCAGACGCTGCGCCTTTGTGCCACGACCGTTGTGACGTTCTTATTTTTTACAATATTATTTCTTTCATTATTTTAACACATTTAAAAATACTATTGAAAACTATATTTTGATTTAAGAAAGTAAATAAAATAAATTTGAATATTTTCTTAACCGAAGATCAAACTCAAGATTCCTGTCTAGTATTGCCGTAATAAAGTCAATCAGTACAATGAAAGGACGTGCGAGACGGTAAACCAGTAAATATAGTCAGTTGGTACAATAAAACGACGAGCGAGATGGTAAACCAAGTCAGTTATTTTAATAAAACGACGGGCGAGATGGTAAACCAAGTCAGTTATTTTAATAAACCGACGGGCGAGATGGTAAACCAAGTCAGTTATTTATAAAACGATTTATAAAACGACTGGCAAGATGGTAAATCAAGTCAGTTAGTACAATAAAACGACGGGCGAGATGATAAAACGATAAACCAACTCAGTACAATGAAAGCGAGACGGTAAACAAAGTCAGTCAGTGCCGACCTGTGCCAGGCGCTGAAGTGGTCGCGGCTGTCGCGCAGCGCGTCGGCGCCGGTGGCGGGCAGCGCGGCGCGCGCCAGCCCCGCCGCCAGCAGCACGCCGGCGCTCAGCCAGGCCGGCAGCGCGGCCAGCAGGCGCGCGCGCCCGCCGCCCCGCGCGCCGCTCTCCGCCACGTACGTCACGCCCGCCGGCAGGATGCCGCCCGAGCCGATCGCCGAGCAGAACCTGGAGTGTTTTTAGCTTCACGCTTACTATATCCCGCACGCACGGTAGGGTAGGCGGAGGAAACCGTAGGAGCGTAATGTTAAGACACTCCGTTGGTTAGTCCCTGCTTTCCGCCTTTTTCGAAATATTGCGTGTCGATTGGCTTTTTTTGTTATGTTTTATTTATACATTTTTTTTATGATATAAAATGATAGACAGAAAGGCCACCTGATGTGGATACCCTCGCCTATAGACATCGACAACGTGAGAAGATGTGGAAACGTTGCCAACCACACACTAAGACTAGTCCCACTTTATGGGCTCCGGAACTCTCACTCATTTGATGAAACACAGTAGCTTTAATATGCTGCTGTTTCACGACGCCATTCTGTGAGAGCGTGGATTACCACGCTTGGACCGAGTAATTATACCCGGTTCAAGCCTGGTCCCTTTCGAGCTACTGGTGTCAGTGTAGCTTGACTATTCACATTTTTCTTCGAAACTAATTCAGAAAATAATTCAATCTCCCCTGATTGGGAATTCATCGTGTTAACACTCTATGATCGCTTATTCAGACTTTACATATCTTGTTCAGTAAACACTATCACACTACCAAGAGTTGATTGTAATACTTTAAACTCTATATAGAACAATAGTGCAATAGAGAATACATAGTACCAACCTGGCCATCATGAAGGTGCCGTAGGTGGGCATGAAGGCGGCGACGGTCGCGAACACGGCGTTGACGGCGAGCGCGGAGTGCAGCGCGCGCCGCCGCCCGCCGCGCTCCGCCAGCGCGCCCCAGCCCACCGCGCCCAGCGACCACCCCATTATACTTATTAGAACTGGGGGGATATTTGCTACATGTAAAACTAGCTTTATTTATGAACGGTTTTTTTATTTTTAAGCTTTTTACTGTTTATTTTCGCACATTTGTTTTAAAACAAAATTTCCAAATCCATTATCCCTGTTTTCCTTTCCTCCCGCAATAAAAATAATAAAGGCTTAAGGTCTCTCAATTTCAAATATAGTCAAAATCGATCAGATAGTTTTTAAATTTGATCAATACAAATAAAGAAACAAATACAATTCTCTTCTCTTTGCAATAATAGTATAGATTTCAATTATTATTTTTCATTTAAATTCATCTTGATATCTAGTAGCTCATTTTTGTCATATATTTTTTTGTGTACAATAAAGAATATATATAAAAGTACAGACTTTCATCACATCACACAAACTTTTTCTATATTACAATGTATAGTCTACACAACGAAAATAAATTCCCTTTTGCATTTTCATGAAAATTTCGAGAACTTCTTAATTCAGTCAAAATCAGTTCTCCTATACATGCGTTATCATAGAAGTCATTATGGTTTAATATACTTTAAACATGTATTACAATATAAATTATACATGAAATAATGTTTTTTTAATAATGCTGCTCTATATAAAAAGGAGATAGATGGAATGTAGTGTTAAGACACTCCAATCCCACTTCTTGCATCCAAAAAAAAAACTAATATTCATACAAAATTTTGTGTTATTTCTTTCATTATTATTTCTAGCAATTTTACATAAATAATCTTACCAAGCCAATTCTTCTCATGGGGCTGTATGCATAGTTCTATTTCGGCGGACGGGAGCACAAACGCTATGGACGCCAGTTCGAGAAACGCGCCCGTTATAGCGAGACCCACTGCTACGAACACTCTTATTTGGTAGAGACCGAAGCCAGCCTGGGAAACAAAAAAATAAATTATTGACTACCTTTATGATTAAATACTTAAAGAAAACATAAAAATTTGAACGGGATTTAAACCCGCGCCCTCTTGTAAACTGTGCAAGCGCTCTCACCACTGATGTTCAAATCCCGCTGAATTCAATTTTTTTTGTTTTCCTTAAGTATTTTTTCTATACTCAGTGTGGATTAATGCTTCAAAAAATCATAATAATATGTTTGTGATCGCTAATAGAAAGCATATGCCTATATAAATACTTGAAAGCAGCGGGATTTGAACTCGCGCTTCTTGCACACGGTGCAGGCGCTCTGACCACTAAACCATGCGTTTTTCATCACACCGCGTTGAGGTTCTTATTAAATATTATATGCTTTATACCAACTATTTCGTTGTTAGCATCTCTGTAGTGAGGTCTTAGAGAACGCCACTTTTATTTAATATTTTAATTTTTTTTAAAATGTAAATCAACACTGAGGATAGAAGATTCCTTTAAGTATGTTTTCTATCCTCAGTGTGCACTATAAAAAATTAACTGTAAAAAATGATAAAAATATGTTTATGACTATTTTTAATTATATTAAAAGTTTCAAAATTATTTTCAACGACAATTATTAAAGTTTTATAAGTTATTAGAAATAGTCAACGACAGAAAAAAAAATGAGAAATTATTGAAAAAAAATGAACGTAAAAGCAGTTTTTGAACACGCTTCTCATTATAACAACCCCCTACAAAGTGCTTAGCTTATCACTTTTAGGTTTTTATCTCACTTTACAGGTTTTGTAAAAAACTATTTGAGTAATGTGACTTTTCATTAGTCGACTATTGACCGATCGACTATCGATAATTCAGAATAGGTATAGAGGTTAGAGAAGAATAAGTATGGTATTATGTTTAAAAGCTTATTTTTTCAGTATTTTTTTTCAGTATGAATATTTCATATATTAATTCAGCTACGTTCTTTTTAGTCTAATGTTCAGCAAAAATCAGTCAAAAAATAGATTTTGTTATATTTATTGATATATATTTTAAATGGTGCACCAAAACTCAACACCAAACGTTTTCCTAACCAAACTGAAGAAAAAAAAAACAAAAATGTTACTTCAAACTAAGTAAGTACTTTAAATACAAACACTTTTCTAAACCATTTCCAAATCTACACATACACCTACATCATTATAATCTAGGAGACCACCACTCATTACTAATGAAAATAATTAAAAATTAAACTAAATCATAGAAAAAAGAAACATAAAAAAGGAGTGCAAGTTTCTAACTTTACATTTTTATATAAAATCTATAAAAAAATATGTAAATAACAATCACTAAATAAAGTTACCTGTCTCAAAGCATCTTCGTGAAATTGTTCGAGGACACTAGCATCATTATAGTCCAGGAGCTCGCCGCTCTCGTTACCATCGTGGTTCTCTGGCGGCAAATTGGACATGGCGGACGTGTTGCCGGGTTCTCCGCCGCCCTCGTTGCCTGAGTTTACTTATGCAACAAACAAAAATACTATATGGTACCTAGATATGGTACCTATATGGTACCTACCTATATATCAATATGTAGATTATTTATCTATATCTAGTTCTTTTTAGTTCTAGTTTGAGATTTAAACTAGGAGCTAGTTTTCAGGGCGATGAAAGAAATTGTAGAAAAAAGAAAAAAAACAAAAATCTTAGCCAAATGTTCCCTCTGCATAGCCATGATCGTATATCGTTATTTCCTGGCTCTACCCCAATCTACTTGTCCTTCACTTATGTAAAAATATAAAATAACTACGAATATATGTATGTATGTATTTAAAAAAAAATACTATTAAAATAAAAATGAAGTTCCCGTAGTTGCAGCGAAAAAGGTTTCACTAAAGTATAGATTCTGAATCTAAATAGCTTTACTACGAAAAGCCTTATTGCTTTCTACCATTTAAAAAAAATATATATTAAAAATGATAGCTTCTCGTCTTCTTTGATGCTGCGCCTTTTTGACATCGTCCATTATTATTGCTTCAAAATTTATTTTGTCATTCAAAAGTAATATGAATGCTTATAGCAAATAATAGTTATGTTTATTTGTATATACACTAGCAAAATGTCAAATAAAACAGCTGTGTAAACAATAACTTATTATTAAATTTGTTATTACAAGAATTATATGATTTCTTAAACTATTTTTAAACGAATTAAAGTTAATTAGATATATTAACATTATATATCATGAGGCACCAGGCCGGTAGCTAACATCAAGTACATGATGTTGACATATTTATTTACACAAAGACAAAAATTAATAAGAAAAAATTTAAGTCACGAACCAATAGTTCTTGAGATCAACGCGACCAGCTAAACATATTATCTTTATAATATTAATTAGAATATGTTTCTATAGCTACACGCTTAAGCCCGCACATGGCAGGGTAGACAGATAGGAACGCAGGAACCATAGGAACCTAGTGTTAAAACACTCCGTTCCATGTTCTCCGAGTGGGAATCGAACCCGCAAACTGTCGCGTTTACAGGTAGACGGTAATATTATAAAGATAAAATCTAACTCACCACTCAGTCTAGTATCTGTGTACGTCATCGTTCTAGACAAAGACCCAAAGCTGCCTAACTTCGACGAGCTCTCAGAGTCGGACCGGGCGCGCACCAAACACGCCTGTTCCTCCATTTCGTGTGTTAATGTTGACTAACACGTTATTGCGATACATCTGGAATGCAATAGAAAGAAAATAAATAATGGAAACAAAGTTTATATTCATTTTTTTGTATAGTAGTTGCAAATCAAGAAAGAAGTCAATGCAACTCATAAAAATTAAAAAAAAAACACTACAAATCTAAATTGGTCATTATCTTAGAATATGTATATATTAGAAAATGTCAACACTGATTTTCTGTGATATATTAATGTACGTCATATCTTTTTAATTTCAAATTAATATGCATACATAATTAGTTTATCAAATCAAGTGATATATGGACAAAGGAGCAGACAGACAAGATTATATATCTGTAGGGCTTGTCGTTTGTCATTGAACTATTTACAATTAGGCCTTCTTTTTCAAGCATACCCAAAGGAAGATACATAACAAAATTTCACACTTTATCCTTAGCTGAAAAGTTAGAGAGAACAGAGAGCTAAACGCTGCGCCCCTGCATATGTCTTTCACCTTGTCAACTGACATCAGACTCTTCATACATGCTCTCCGGTTAAACGTCATGCATTTTACGTGACCTTTCTCGAATATCTTTAATACTGTGTTTTCGAAAGTCAACCTTCCCTTACCTCTCTTACCACTCACTTTTGCTTCATACATCACTCATATACCAAGGAAAGATGTATAGTTAAAAAATATAATATTCAACAGTTGTAAATAGGAAAGGCATATTTCTTTTATTAGTTATGATTAATTAATTTAAATATCAAATGTAAATTTTACCAAGTTATCATTGCTTATCAGTTGTGCAATTAACAGTGTTAAAATAGAAGAAAAAAGCACTTGTTAAAATGTTAAGAAGCATAGCACACAAGGCCAGATATAAAAGTAGACATTGAAAAAGAAAAAATATTTTTTAAAATTAGTAAATATTGTTTTGACAAAAAAAATGAGTACTTGCCTATTACATACAACAAACAAATAAGTATTTAAAAAAATATAATTTATAATAAATATATCCGAAATACGAAAGGAACTTATAGGTATACAAAAGGAACTTAGTGTTAAGACAGTATGTACTACATTTTCTGACTAATTTTTCAGATAATGTCATAGTTTATTTTCTTACAAGAGCAAGAAAATAAAATAATTTATTTCCTCGGCTAGAAATTGAAGTGACAACCGTCGCGATCACTTGCTATGCAGCACCTAATACTAGCCATTTTTAATTCAAATAGATTTTATTGTTTTACACTGATTTTATTTTCAAATATATTTTTGTCAGTTTAAATTATTGGGACAGAATTAATTTGGTAAGAATATTAATTTGGTTTAGATAAATATTTTAAAGTTGAATGTGGCAATTTTAAACTCACTACAAAATGTTATTAATAAATATGTATATGCAGATCTGTATATATTTATTTACTTTTTTATATGCTAACTATGCATTATAAACTAATATCTATTTTTATACATGTGTGATGCTGTATTGAGAACAAAATATTATCATATCCTTATATTGTGATGCACTTGTAACAATACTTTTTGTTTAAAAACATTTTGTATAGAATTTCAAACTGATTGATTACAAATTGATATGATGTCTTTTATTATATACAAATATTGAATTAAAATAGCAATAAATAATTGTAGCAAAATAAATAGGTATCCACTGACACAGAATGAGTATATATATTTATATGCATTTATGTGTATTTTGATAAAATGATATCTACTCAGCAGTACTTCGTCCAGTAATGCATGTTAATATTTCCCCAAATATGGAACTATAATTCATTTAACAATCTCAGGATACAATTAAAATGCCAAAAGTGAAACCTAACTATAACAAATCATGTAAATGTAATATTCAACACAAAACTGAATAGCAAACTGTAATGACCTTGGCTAAACAAATTGATAGTGGGTGTATGGTTTCCGAGATTGTAGAAATTCTGCAACATTTTTACTAAAATATATGAAAACAAGGAAGAAAATGTAGAATTTTTAAAATCCATAAGAACTATATGTTTAAAAGAGGGCTGTTTTATTTTATTTTAAAAAATATATTTTAGTCACTGAAAATAATAATATTTATATTTTCTATAAATGTCATTATTTATGAATAGAAATACAAAAGTTAATTTTCTTGTACTTACATTCTGTTATTTACACATATACAAAGCTTAAGCATCAATTTAAAGACAGGAAATTGTGTATGTGAAACATATATATCACAAGGCACATTCAAAAGGTCTGAGGTAAGTTTGGCTTCTATTACAATGGATTATATGAAAATAATTAATTAATTATGAAAGATTTTCTTATAAATGGGCTACCCAATACAAAAAGAATTAGAAATTCAAAAATATCAAAATAGTTTGTTCTATATTAAATAATAATAAAATAAAATTTAGATATAATATATAATTAAGGAAATGACTGACCTATATTTTAATATTTTTTCTGCAAAAGATTATTTAGTCACCAAATGTATAACTAGATAGTCAAAAATATTACTTACAGTCACATGAATACAAAATTATTTTACATGTTAATGGTGGATGATAACTTTATTGCTGATTCTAATAACTGCACCATTTGTAATCTCATCATCATAGCAGATTAATCAATTAAAATTCCAAGACAAGCTTACTCATTTAAAACTGACTTTTTTTCCTAGTAATACTCATGTCAAAAAGATATGAGGGTAGTAAAAGTTAGAGCAAAGAGTCTTATTACTTTAACAGTAATTAATTATTTATGTAATTATCTTTAATAATATTATGTACACAATGCAATTAATATTCGTAACAATATGTAAATAATAAATAAACTATAATAAATTTCGTAAAAATAACGAAACACAGCATTCATTTTAAAAAGCATTTCTAACAATATCTTACTGTGTAGAAATATTATTAGTCACTCCCTGATAAGATATGTGACGAACGAACTAAGACGAACTAAAATCAATTGTACATAACGAAAAATATATAAATAACGAAAGTGATGAATGCATGTACATGTTTTAGTAATAAAAGCATCAAATACTTACGTTTAACTGCAATAACGATATATTAACAGCAAGCGAAGGATATTGTGCACTTATTTTTATTATATTATATTTATCACGCAAATAAACAAAATAAACAGAAAGAGTAAAAGACAGGACGAAACAAAGCGGTCTCCACAGACTATGAACACAAACTGTACATCGATATTGTTAAATTAGCAGACAGATATAGATTATAAATATAAAATATTAAAAAATACATAAGTTAGTATAATACTTATTAATATTAAATTTAAAAATAATATTACTCAAAATTAATATAGTAACTTTATAATAATATATACTAATGTAAAACTTACAATAATTATCAAGCGCAAAGCAACGATGCTTGATTTTTATTATATAATATTTATTTTTGTATACACACTTAAAGCCACACTACACGTTGTTTAAAAATATTTTACAAATTACATTGTGATGTATCGTGCTCGTGATATGTGCAAAATTTTCAAAAAAATAAAATTTTCTATTTAGAACCTGCACATTATGTTTTTTAATGTGAATTATTTTATTTAAATACACTTCTTCACTAATCACTTTCAACAGAATACACTGGCGTTAAAAAGTTAAAAATACAAAATTATTATCTAATTTTAATAACCGACACTGGTTAATACGCAAATTACGCATTTACACTTTAAATCAACCACTTTCTGTTCACAAAATCACTATAATTTATTAAAAGATGGGCAAGTAGTATTACAAAAATATTTTAAACCTCAAATTAAATTTTAAAAGACGTATATTTATAGAAATTCATTTCACTAATTTATCACGTGTGTATCTAAGTAAAGTCTGCAGAGTTTAAGGTCAAAAAAGGGATAGCAGAATACTTTTGCTATGTACGAAAAGGACAGAACATCCACTATGAGTAGTCTACACGGTAAAATAGTCATAAAATTAATCTCGAGATTTGTCTGAAGATAAATTTTGTTATATTCTTCTTTTTTTATGTTATACTAATCATATCAAAAGAAGGAAACAAAAAGCAAAAAATGCATTTTTCCAATAATAAACAATTTTAAAAAAATACATTCGTTATATGTATGTTGAAATAACACAAAAAAAATTATATATTAATACCAAAATTTATTTGCCATTTTGCTACCTATAAAATAAGATTTTTTTTTAATTCAAATATATTTATTCGGTTAAGGTCATGTGTAACATGGTATATTGATTTAAGGAGCTCACGCATTGCGCAGATAGGAGTGTCAACACATGCGCAGATTGTGAATTTGTGATTTTAAAATTTAGCTTTGAATTATTGCTAATACGTACAAATATATGATCTTTAATTGAATATACGGATTCTTTGCTATATATTATATTTTAACAATTCTTTAAGAATTTTACTGGTTTGTTTCTAAATTTATTAATATCGTTATAAAGAATATATATTACTTAATTAAAATTTTTAGTATTACATTAGAGCGTTATTCAAATCGAAGTTAAGTTAAAGCAATCTTGGCATCAGAAAAGAAAAACATATATATCATTTTTTAGTCATCAAAATTTTGAACTGATTAAATATTTTATCTTTAATATAAGACATTGACATTTATATTAATTGTTGACAATTAAACTTGAATTTTACCGGCAATATTAGTGGCAAATACACAATAAAATTACCTTTCTATATTTTCATTTAAATGCATCTCTGTTAAATATTATTTAATATCATATAAAAAAAATTAACAATGCCTGAAATATCTGAGCAATATTTATCACAGTTAATATTAGCTAGAAAGTATTTAAAGTTGAAACTAGTGGAAGATAATATTCGGTTTAGGGATCACGAAAATGAAAGAAAACATGTTTATGATTTAATATCTCGGGTTGTATTGCACGGAGAGTCGCATTCTGCTCTTATAATTGGCCCTCGAGGATGTGGAAAGACTACTGTAAATAATTAAAATAATCTAATATGTTTAATTTTATTTATTACTTAAAACTTAATCATTTCTTGCAATTTCAGCTAGTAAATTCCGTGTTACATCAAGTGGGAAATGAGGCGGATCTGGTCAATGATGCTATAATAATTAAATTGAATGGCCTTATTCATCATGATGACAAAATTGCTTTAAAAAGTATTACAGCACAGGTAATTAATAATTGTATAATAATATTATAAATGTATGTTTACTATACAAATATATAAATCTAGTGTAATTTAATTATTAAATAATTATGATTTTGATTATACATCTTACTGTTAAGTCTTAAATAAAAATTACAGATGCAATTAGAGAATGCAGTTGGTGACCGTGTATTTGGAACTTTTGCTGAGAACTTAAGTTTTCTTTTGAGTTGTCTTGTCAGTGGAGTTGATAGAAAGTGTAAAAGTATGGTATTCATTTTGGAAGAATTTGACATGTTTTGCCACAGCAATAAAACACAAACACTATTGTACAATTTATTTGATATAACACATAGCAAACAAGCACCTATGTGTGTTCTGGGTATGTTCGGTTAATTTTTGTAATGTATTTAAAGTTATTAAGTAAAAATTGTATATTCTAAAATCTTGTTTTAATGAAAATTGTTTATTAAAATACTTCACTCAAACTCCATGTTTTAATCATTCTATGTTAAAATATGTGACCTAAACTGAAATTTTTTTAGTATGAAAATTTAACCAAAAATTATATAAAATTTTGTCATTCCAGACTTCTCAAATATCTTCCAGTTCCAGGTTCTTTGTAACTAGAAAAATTTACTTATAACTATTAAATTTGTATTGCATTTTAATATATTATTAAATTACTATATTTATTAATAGCAAAATTTACAACATACTACAACTACAAATAATTAAAAAAGGAATGAAAATGTAACATAAGTCTTCTGTTACAGGTATAACAAATAGAATAGATGTTATGGAACTCTTAGAGAAGCGAGTCAAGTCTCGGTTTTCACATCGCCATATTTTTCTATTTCCAAATGAGGTGGATCAAAATTGTGTATCTCCTATTCAATCTTGCAAGGATGTGCTCGTACAATGTTTGAGCTTACCTATACCTATGAAAAAAGACAAGAAAAAGAAAAGAAAATCTACAGGTGAGTTCATATCAAACGTGGAAGGTTAGAAGGATTTGAAGCCACCTCTTGGTATCCATTCAAGTGTTCTGCTCACAGACTTTTCTAGTGAATATTGATTAGGGATCCGTAGCTGTATAGGAAATATTTAATGTGTCATTCTTCCAATCCGATGTCACAAGTACTTTGTCCTGGAACTATTAGAACTTCTCAATTGAAGCTTTCTTTTCCTAATAGAATTCCCAATTTACTAAAAAGTTTTTATTCTTAGACTTTTTTTAAATGAAAAAGCTTACTTACGCACTTTAACTAACTTAACTCAATATGCCACTGATTGTTTTATTGTAAAAAAGTTGTTAGAATTTTTTTTTGGTTGATATATTTATTTAATTTAACAAGCCTATCTTTTTATCTTAACTTAAAAGAGTCATCACTTTTAAAAATTACAAAAATATTGATACAAATTTTAAGGTTGCATATCAAAAATAAAACAAGGTGACTTAAATAACAAAGTTATTTTAAATTAATTTTCACTTTCTATAAATTTATTCTAATTTGAACTCAAGAGTGTCACTGATAACCTCAGGGTTTGCTTTTCTCGAGAAAAATTATTATGATATATGCATAAAATGGGTAACAAGGTGGTTCTGTAAAGACATTGGGATTTACTTTTTGGGTTATGGTCAAAAGTTTACTTTAAAAAAAGAAAAAAACAAATATTTTACATTTATTTAACATATAATAATTATTAAACAAAAATATACTAAAATTACAGCTCCCATAGAAGAAATGGACACAGATTATACAAATACAGCAAATTATGCGATGCCAGTAGAAATTTTAAATAAATATAATATTAATATGAAGCAATTTGAACAGTTTCATACAAATTTTGTCGAAGACTGGAATTCCCATATACAAAGTTTATTGGAAGACCAAAAAGTGATGGACGCTTTAGAAAAGTTATGTTATTACACTGTAAATGAACAAATATTCAAAGATATATTGGTAAGTCTGGGTTTGATTCTCATAATGGGGCATGAGTTATTTTGTTCTAAGGAAGGAAAAATGCTTAAAGAAATCACATAAAAATTTGCTTGATCCTGCATATTAAATAGTTTTAAATTTTTATATTTTCTATAAGTATTATTTCTATATTCTGTGTGGATTAACACTTTAAAAATCATAAAAATATATTGCCCACTTCATTTTTATTTACCCCATTGTATGCATAATATAGTGTGAAAGATGGAAAAAAAATATAATTTTGAATTCATTTTTAATATTTATTGTGAAATTTGGTCTTGTAATTTAATATTATTTATACTGTAATAGAAAACATTTAAAAAATGGACATTTAGTGAAAAATACAGTGTCTCAACACTAAGCTCTCTCTGACATATACATTCTTATCATATTTCTTATTTTTTTTATTATTAAATTGTTAATCCACATTAAAGATAGAAAAAATAATTAAATAAAACATATAAAAATTTAAATTATTGAGTATTTTTTATATCCTTAGTATGGATTAATGCTTTAAAAATTTATAAAAATATTTAATAAAAATGGCATTCTCTCTTGTCAAATAATTGTTCTTTGTAATAATCTTTAGATACTCGATTTTTGTAAAAATCTCCCAACAGAGTTGTATAAAACATATAAGGATTTCAACGCGGCGTGATAAAGAACGCATGGCTCAGTGGTGAGAGCGCTTGAATTGTTCCCACGAGGCGCGGTTTCAAATCCTAAAACAATTTTTTTTGAAGTGACTCCGAGCCGCAACCTAATTTAAGACGTTGTCACGTCAAAAAGTGTAACGCCCGGTAACGTTACGATGCGTCACCGAACTATGATCGCTCCGCCGCGCGTATCACTTGACACGTGATAGACTTGACTTTCGCAAGACACATTACAGCAGAAACACTTCCTTTCATTTCATATTTCTCCTGTCATCGTCCTATCCTCAACAAAATCACTCAAAGAGGAATTAGTTAAGTTTAAGTTTACATGTACAATGTTTTAGTAAGCAAAATATATTTTCTATAGTTAAAATTAGCGCAATTCTTATTTTAATTCAATTCCTTGTTTCTATTGTGCAATTTAATAATATTCATATCAATAAATATTCTACCGAGAAAAAGACGTTGTCACGTAAAATCTTCGCCCGTAAAACCGACTTTACGGGCAACCATTTTTTTATATATGTTCTTAAAATAATTAATTTTAAGTAACTAATACAGAGTGTTTTGACAAATTAAGTTCCTACAGTTGCTGCTATGATAAATTGTGATTATAAAAATAAATATTAATTTCTTTTACAGTTTCAACTAGTGTCAAAGCTTTCGCCAACCAAACCTTTCATCGATCCTCAAGTTCTGTCCGCCATTATAGATAGTACAGTGTCGTGTGAGCACAGAGTAAAGCTGCTGCAGTCCCTCTCCATACTGGAACTGTCCCTGGTGATAGCCATGATGCACGGCATGGACATATTTGATGGGCAGCCGATGAACTTTGAAATGGTTCTGCATAGGTATGGTTTTTTTTATTTTAAATTACAGTAAAAACTCGATTAACCGGACTAATTGTTGTTCTAAAGCATTCGGATAGTTGTAAATCCGGATAATTGAAACTACATAAATATGAATAAAATCGTAACATAATATTAGGTATATGTTTAGTAAAAAAAAAGAAGTACATATTAACGAAAATCATCGTTTATTTAGAAATTTGGTTGAAAATGGCGATAACACACAAGTTCCGACACGTCCGTGCTTGCACAGATACGACTTGTAGGTACATTTAATTCAATTGGCCTGTAGTCCGGATAATCGCGAATCCGTATAACTGAGGGCCGGATAATCGAGATTCCACTGTATTATGATTTTTTTTATATTTATTTGGAAGCATTGGTTTATGATTTTGTATCTGTTATTTATTTATATTTAAATGTTACACGTTTATTAGAATTCGAACCGTCGTGGCGCAGAAAAGTATCGTCTGGCTGTAAAAGCGACAGTTTGTTGGTTCGATTCCCATGAGGGGAAGATGAATTTTTCTATTTCCATTTTCTCCGCTCCGGTTAAGTTCCGCCACTCAACGCGCAATGCCTCGAATGAGGCGGACAGCAGGGACTAAGCAACGGAGTTTTAATTCTCGGTTCTATGTGCGGGATAAAGCGTGAAACGAAAAAATGGCTATTATTTTTATGTATAAATAATTTGAAAGCATTGAAATATCATTGATTTGCTATTTAATTATATTGATCTTTAAAGTTCTTGGGCTTAAATTTTATTTCTATCGATTTTTGATGTGACGTCTAGTTAATTAATTGTTTGATCATTAATTTAAACGTACGTGTTTAATGTGTGTATTTAGATTAGCGAAAGGTTGAGAATATGTGACTTATCACTAGGCTCGTTTCCTAAGTAGTAGAGAAACGGCTGCCATGCCTATAGTGTTTATTATATCACAAACATAATTAAATGGTTTTGTTTTTACAATTAATTATATATGGTTTAAATATAAGTTTAAGTAATTAAGATCAAAATAAGTAGAAGACCGTCGTGGCACAGAGGCGTTAGCGTATGCCTGTAAACGCGAATGTTTGACTGTTCGATTCCCACTCGGGGAAGATGGATTTTTCTATTTCCATATTTCTCTGGGAAGTAGGCAAAATGCAGTGTTGAGTTCCGCCACTCAACACGCAATGCCTTGAAAAAGGCGGAAAGCGGGGACGGAGAAAGCAGGGACTAAGCAACGGAGTGTCTTAACACTAGGTTCTTATGGTTCCTGCAGTTCCCTCTGCCTACCCTGCCATGTGCAACAAAATAAGTTTAAGTATGAAAAGTTTCATAATACTTCGTTCATAGAATGCTATATTCCAAAGGGATCTAAATTTTGTCCGTTGCGTGTAAATATATAGATAATGTATTATTATTATTTAATTTAATTACAAAATACCATAATTTTGATTACAGATACACAAAATTCGCGAACACGAACTCATCAACACAAACCGTCCCGCGGCCAGTGGTTCTCAAAGCGTTCGAACATTTGCAAGAACTAGAAATCATAATGCCAGTCAAAGTAACGGATTCCCTTCGCAATACTGAAACAACAACGAGTAGGGTTCAAAAAGAATATAAATTGTTCACTTTAGCCGTTCCCATTGAAGATATAAGGGAGGGGGTTAAAGGTTTTAAAGCGCTGCCCACTGAAATAAACCATTGGTTTAATAATTCTGTGATATAATATACTAGCGGCTTGTCCTAGCTTCACACGGATGGGTATTAATTTTTTGGTAATATTGTCGATATTTTAGTCAAATGTTGAATGAAACGATTGAAAATGAGAGATATTCACTCGAAGTATATAAAATTTCATTGTCCATTTTACCCTCTTCTCCCCCCATTTTCACAGTAAATAGTAGCCTATATAGCTTTATCGCTTATAAGGTAGCTCTATTTCATATTTCGACAAAATAGGTCAAGTTGTTATTGATTTTATAACAAACAAACAAACATACAAATTCTTTCTCTTTATAATATTAATATAAATTATTGTCCGTATTTACTTGAAAGATTTAAATATTAATTGGATGCGCGGCGATTAGTTCCGCAGATGGGGAAGAGGGGGGGAGGCTACGGAGTGTCTTAACACTTACACTACACTAGGTACTCTATACTTCAAAATAAATTCAAAAATATATAAATAATTGAGGACCGTCGTGGCGCAGAGACGTAAAAGTAAACGCTACGGTTTGTGGGTTCGACTCCCACTCGGGGAAGATGGATTTTTGTTTCCACTGAATTCGCTCTGGTAATTAGGCAAAGTGCGGCGTTTAGTTCCGCCACTCTACACGCGATACCTTGAAAAGGCGGAAAGTAGAGAATGGAGTTAAATCTTAACACTATGTTCCTATGGTTCCTGCAGTATTCTCCGGCTACCCCGCCATGTGCGGAATAAAGCGTGAAGCATAAAAAAAAATAATATTTTAAACGTATAGTATCAAATTTAAACTTGTGTATTTGTCTTTATTTCGTTTCAAATGAAAATATAAACGATTCGTATTTTGTTTTATTATTTCATAAACGTCAAAAGTCAAAACAATTTTATTCAAAATAAGAAGTACATGCTTCATTTTTTGAACGTCAAATAATTAATTTAATTTACCACGGGTTCGCTAAAGTTAATGCCTCAGACCTGAGAAGAACCGGCGCAAGAAACTTAGTGGGACTTAATCGGTTTTTCTTTTTATATTCTCTGTCTATATTCTCTGTATAACTTTTGTTTTATTAAATCGATTTTTCATCTGTTAAGTGGCGTTCCTTTGCAACTATTTGTATGGGAAAAAAAATAGGTGTTTGTATGTATGTGTGCATACATTTAACATTTCATTGTGTATGTATGTATTTACTTTTAATCATTTGTTTTTTCTAGAACAATTGTAATCGATATTCGATAATTACTTTATTATTATGGAATATTTTCGAACAAATGTCTAAATAAATATTGATTTTCGTTAACAATTACTTGTATTTAAACTTTATAACGTTATATATTTACATATGTGTGCTCAAAATCCGATTATCCCACTTTATTCATAATATGTAGGTACGTTCGAGTATTCGAATTTTCGATTATCCGAATGCCTTACAAAAGGAAATAGTCCGGTTAAACGAGTTTTTTAATTTTTATGGATGCTTAAACTTTTTGCACGTTACGTTCATAATCTTCTTTATCATTTTCTTTAATTTGCGCATCAACGGTATCATCATTTTTAATATATTTTTAGAATTAGCTTTGCTTTCTTGTCTTTTAAATATTATTTGGTTTATATCAAAATTTTAACTTTGGCTTTGGACGCATATACCAAAGTGTTCTTTGGTATTAGGTGGTTTTGTATGTTTTCTCAAAGTTTTGTAAATTCTATAGTGAAATATGAAAATTTAATTTTGCATTTAAAATAACGAAACGTTTATAAATTAAAGCCTTTAATTCAAATGTTTTATAGTTTATTTACAACAATATAAAATACTTAACAATAATTAATCATAAAAATATGTCGCTCGATACATTTTTTTTACATTTACGTTTTAGTTTTGGGCTGATGGAACTGAACTGTGGCTTTTGGGCTGTTAAAGAACTTGTAACCAAACGACGTAATAAAAACCGTTTAAATATATATTATTTCTACAAAATGTCGTCACTCGACGTGAAGTGTTATAATGTAATTTATATTTTTACTTAAAAACTTTTTATGTTATAATTAAATACTCTTAGTATCAAACTAAATTAAAATAAATTATAATAACATTATATTACTACAATATCTAAAATAATCTGACAAGAGTTCTTTTTTTTATTTATTATATAAAAAAATACTATAAATACTTAACTTTACAATATATTTTCTAAACTAATCGATCCAACGCAAGGTCGCAGTCGATGTGCCAATTCTCTCGATGTCGTTCTTATAATCGCTTTCATTAAATCGATATCTAAATCGATCTTCGCTCGCGCTCATTTCCTCAATCTCTTGCAGTTCGCTAGCAGAGAGCTCTTTCAGCTTCTTCCCTTTAATAGTTTCGGGTATTACACGAACTGCAGTAGTTTGTGTACTTTGACCGTTTATTTCGTTGGCCATAGAGTCTATGGCCCGGTGGAGATCGTTTTCGGGATTCCCCGGTCGCTTGTTGAGGAAGCCGTTGTTTTTGAAACTGTCCGGGTCGGTCACGTCGAAACTGTTGTTGGTGAATATTTTCAGGTTGTCGGGGAATTTATTTTTCTTTTTCTTCTTTTGTAACTGTAATTGTTATTGAAATTAGAATTTTTTAAAAATTGTTACAGATAAAAATGGATTATAAATAAGGTTTAAAAGAAATATTGTGTTATCAAAACAGGTTATTATCTATACATATAATTAAATGATTCTTTTTTAGAATCACGCTTTATCCCGCATATTGCAGGGTAGGCAGAGGGAACTGCAGGTGTAGGATCTTGGGCTCATTTTTATGTCCGCCTGTTTCGCCAAAATACCACGGCGGCGCTAGTGTCAAACCATTTGTTGAGAGTTGTCTAGTCACGCGCCGTGAGCTCCGCGAATATATTCAAAATTCAAAACAAGAAGGTGTGAACTGTAGCAGTGTGTTGATATTGTGATCTGTGTTACTTAAAGAACTGTATAGCGAAAAAAATACAACTCATACAACCGTCCCGGGACTTTTAACTGTCTTCAATACCGTGGCGGTAACTCGAGCCCAAGAAATTTTAAAGTAACACATAAAATATTAAAATCATCCACTGAGCTATCGTAGTATTCAACCATGCAGGAACCATATGAACCTAGTGTTAAGACACTCCGTTGCTTAGTCCCTGCTTTCTCCGTCCCCGCTTTCCGCCTTTTTCGAGGCATTAGGTGTTGAGTGGCAGAACATAACGCCGCGCTTTGCTTAGTTTCCAGACAAGAAAATGAAATTAGAAAAAAAAACCATTTTCCCCGAGTGGGAATCGAACCCTCAAACTGTCGCGTTTACAAGCAGACGCTTACGCCTCTGCGCCACGACGGTCCTCTAAATGAATATATATGTTTGTAAATAATTACTTCGTGCAATTTATCGACGACGAGACCATGTCCTGTGTTGACACCAATATTTCCAACTTCCTCTATGCTATTGGTTCTATGGTACGGTCGTAATGCCGACACAGCGCGAGACACTCCCACCTGGAATAGAAAGAACTTTCTAGAGTATTTGCTTAAATATTAAATTATAGATCAACTGTAATCCCATGATTGAATTAAAATGTACCCAGTCATCATCTAAATCATCAAAGAGTCAGTTTGAAGTCTTTTAAAAGAACTTATAAAAGTTCTAACATGACGTGTTATAGTAATTTTTTCACGTCCAAATGTAAATGAAGCCCATAACGCAAATCAGAGCTCATACGGACTAACTTGAAAAGTCATTTTGCTATATGTTCAAGACATAGGTAATATTCTTTTGTTTTTTGTGTAATGGACACAGTGTGCTGTTAGCTCGGCGGCGTTTTCGGCGTCATACTAGACTTAGGGAGGCAGAGCTAAAAGAGCTTCGACTATGACTTGGTTAAGGCTTATTTTTTCCCAAGTTACTTACAAATATAAATTAACCTAAGTTTAGCCTATTGTTTTTATATGTACATTTTGTTTTAAATGAGGATCGTTGTGGCGCAGAAGCGTAAGCGTCTGCCTGTAAACGCGACGGTTCCTGGATTCGATTCCCACTCGAGGAAGATGGATTTTTCTATTTCCATTTTCTTCCCTCTGGCAACTAGGCAAAGCGCGGCGTTGAGTTCCGCCACTCAACACGCAATGCCGCGAAAAAGGCGGCAAGCAGGGAGCGTCTTAACACTAGGTTCGTATGGTCCCTGCATTAATTATATTTATATCTATATATATATAAAAATGAATTGCTGTTCGTTAGTCTCGCTAAAACTCGAGAACGGCTGAACGG
The DNA here is from genome assembly GCA_037178615.1 of Dione vanillae. NCBI lineage: Eukaryota > Metazoa > Arthropoda > Insecta > Lepidoptera > Nymphalidae > Dione > Dione vanillae. The sequence goes on along the minus strand of JAZFAU010000304.1, from coordinate 3,293,796 downwards.
ATTTATCTTATCTTGGTCTTGAATTATTCGTGGAGGTCTAGGGAAGGTTTAAAAGGTGAGAAAAATTCGAATAATTGCCGGGAAAATCCTCAAAACAGCATTTTTCTATTTCCCATACAAACGTTTTCTAAATAAAATAGAGAGTCAATTTGTACCTTATTACCGCTGCATAAAGTTCAAATTCGCGTGCGCGTTGAAGGATCAAATATCGCGTTCTGGAACTCAACAGAAGAAAATTGCATAGTGTCAAAATACATTTGAAAATAGATTTGACAACCAACTAATATGTCAATTCATCCTGTCGCATTTCAGAGCATGGAAAAAAGTATTACGATATTATATCTATCTTTGTGGATACGTGCGCGAGAACTTTCTTTACTTTGGTGATCCTTTGTGATAGTGACATTCCAAGTAATGTGCTTTTTTTGTGGTAGTGACACTTTATTGCTAAATAAGCGGTAAATTTTTTCACTTTGATTAATTACAATTTACGATGCCGAGGAGAAGACGACCTGACTTAGGTCGTCGTAGTCAATCAAATGTGCGAAGAGCTATCTCACGTGCTAACCGCACTGATGACCAGAGACAGACAGATCAAGAAAATAGTCGTATTGCTATGTCAGAATTGCGTTCTTTAGTGAGTGACAATGTAGGAGATAGGCTTAGAATGCAACGAGTTCGTGCACATCAAACACATCAACAGCAAGCTAGACATAATGAAATTGAGCGAATCCGCAGACGCAGAGCTCCTGTGATTCTTGAACGAGCTGCATTCCACTATGATCCGGCAATTGATTATTGTGCCGACAAATCGGTAACAATTGGGGAAATGAAAACAATTTGTAAATATTGTAAGGCGTTAAAATATATTCGTGAATCTACTGGATTATGTTGTGCTGAAGGCAAAGTAAAATTGCCACAACTGGTTCCACCACCAGATCCTTTACGCTCTTTAGTTTCTGGGATTGGAAATGATTCTAAACACTTCTTGACCAACATTCAGAAATATAACAACTGTTTCCAGATGACATCATTTGGTGCTACACATATTATACAAGACAATTTTATGCCCACTTTCAAGGTATTATATAAGAATATTTTTTTATATTATTCAAGTTTGTACTAAAATATATATATCGAAAATAATTAATGGACACATTTTTAAAAATTACAGATACAAGGACAAATTTATCATTTACTGGGAACTCTGTTACCACTACCTGATGCAGATCATCAATTTTTACAAGTTTATTTTATGGGCAATTCAGATGCGGAAATTAATAATCGTTGTGCTCACAATCCCACAGTGAAGAGAACCATTGTCCAACAATTACAAATGTTTCTTCATCAGAATAACAATTTAGTAAACATGTTCAAAATAGCATTGGATCGGATGTCATCGGATAGCCATAATATTATTATTCGAGCTGACAAAACACCTGCCGGTGAACACACAAGGAGGTTCAATTCACCTACCATTGATGAAGAGGCTGTAGTCATTGTGGGAGAAAAATTACAATCTAGAGATATTGTGCTTCATCGTCGGAATAGTGATTTAAAACGTGTATCTGAAACACACAGGAGTTATGATGCACTACAATATCCTTTGATCTTCTGGCAGGGGGAAGATGGATACCATTTTAATATCAAGATGGTAAATCAAGTAACAGGTAAATGAATTGAACAAGATTAAATAACATTTTTAAATTCAATTCATCTAAGTAACAATGTAAACATTTATAATTTTTGATTGCAGGTGCTGAAACCAACAAAAAAGTTAGTGCTATGAATTTCTATTCATACAGACTCATGATCCGTCAAGGTGAAGTAAATCATATTTTGATGTGTCAACGACTTTTTCATCAGTTTGCAGTTGACATGTATGTCAAAATTGAGACTGAACGATTGACATACATCCGTTTGAACCAACGACGGCTACGGTCAGAGGAATAAATCCATCTCCGCGATGCTATAAATGCTGATGGCAATGTGAATAATGTAGGAAGAATGACAATTTTGCCAGCTACTTATATAGGAAGCCCACGCCACATGCATGAATATGCTCAGGATGCTATGTCATATGTTAGGCATTATGGCCGCCCAGACTTATTTGTTACATTCACATGTAACCCAAAATGGTCCGAAATCGAGAAGGAATTACTACATAGCCAAACATCAGTTGATAGACATGACATAACTGCCAGAGTTTTTAAACAAAAATTAAAATCTCTCATGAATTTCTTAATAAAGCATTGCGTGTATGGCCGAGTCCGTTGTTGGATGTACTCTGTAGAATGGCAAAAGCGTGGATTGCCACATGCGCACATTTTAGTCTGGTTAGTGGACAAAATAAGGCCAGATGAGATTGATTCCATTATTTCAGCTGAAATACCAGATGAAATAGTTGACCCAAAATTGCATGCAGTAGTTACCAAACACATGATACATGGACCTTGCGGACATTTCAACTACAATTCACCCTGTATGGTCGACGGTAGGTGTTCCAAGCGATACCCAAGAGACCTGCTTGCTGAAACCATAACGGGAAATGATGGATACCCATTGTATCGTCGGCGATCAGTTGCGGACAGTGGGCGATCGGTAGTTGTGAAGGTAAGAGGACAAAATGTTCATGTAGATAATCGTTGGATTGTGCCATACTCGCCAATATTGTCCAAAGCTTTTGAGACTCACATCAATGTGGAATATTGTAATTCTGTGAAGTCGATAAAGTACATATGTAAATATGTTAATAAAGGTAGTGATATGGCTGTCTTCGGTGTAACCAATGCAAATGATGAAATATCACAGTACCAGATGGGTCGCTATGTAAGTAGCAACGAAGCTATTTGGCGTATCTTTTCATTTGCGATCCATGAAAGACACCCTACAGTAGTCCATTTGGCAGTCCATTTAGAAAATGGTCAACGAGTTTATTTTAATGAATCTAACGCGGCAGACATTGCGGCACATCCACCGTCAACAACATTAACAAGTTTCTTCACAGTCTGTCAAGCTGATGATTTTGCTCGCACTTTGCTGTATGCTGACATGCCACGCTATTACACATGGAACGCATCATCGAAATCATTTCAGCGTCGAAAACAAGGAACACCAGTTGAAGGACATCCAAATGTATTTGCTTCAGATGCTCTGGGTCGCATCTACACAGTACATCCAAATAACGATGAATGTTATTATTTGCGATTGTTGTTGGTGAATGTTCGTGGTCCGACATCGTTTAAACAACTGAGAACAGTTAATGGACAGCTGTGTGCGACTTACCGTGAGGCATGTCAACTATTACATTTACTTGAGAACGATTCGCATTGGGATGATACACTCAAGGATTCCGTAATATCTTCATCGCCGCATCAAATTCGTACATTGTTTGCGATTATCATATCGACATGTTTCCCCTCGAATCCAAAAGATTTGTGGGTTAAGTATAGAGATGACATGTCTGAGGATGTTTTGCATCGTGTGCGCCGTCAAACTTTGAATCCTACACTACAAATGACTGAAGAAATTTACAATGACACATTGATCATGATAGAAGATATGTGTTTATTGATGGCAAATAAAGTATTGTCGTGTTTGGGAATGACAGCACCCAATCGTCATATGCACGATGCATTAAACCACGAGTTGCAAAGAGAACATCAGTACGACATTGAAGCATTAGCCGAAACAGTTCGTACAAATGTTCCACAATTAAATCAACAACAAAGAATTGCGTACGACACTTTGATAGAAGCTGTAAACAGTGGATCTGGAGGAATTTATTTCCTTGATGCTCCCGGAGGAACCGGAAAAACGTTTTTAATTTCATTGCTTTTGGCGAGGATCAGATCGCGAAAGGATGTTGCTCTAGCGTTAGCTTCATCTGGAATAGCTGCAACTCTGCTAGAAGGCGGGCGAACTGCACATTCTGCCTTGAAATTACCACTAAACATGCAAATCACCGAAACACCAATTTGCAACATCGCTAAAAATAGCGCAATGGCCAAGATCCTACAGGTATGCAAATTGATTGTTTGGGATGAATGCACAATGGCCCATAAGAGGTCACTGGAGGCACTGGACAGAACGTTGCAAGATCTTCATGACAACCAAAATATTTTCGGTGGGGCCATGATTCTGTTGTCAGGTAATTTTCGTCAGACTCTTCCAGTTATTCCCCGATCAACTGTTGCTGATCAACTAAATGCATGCCTAAAATCATCAAATTTGTGGCAGTACGTAAAGACACTCCACTTAACAACTAACATGCGAGTATTATTGCAACAAGATGAAACTGCAAATGTGTTTGCGAAGCAGTTGTTAGACATTGGAAATAATAAAGTTGCAGTGGACACCTCGACCGGATTTATCACATTACCTACAGATTTCTGTCACATCACAGACTCAAAAGTGGAGCTTATTCAACGAGTTTTCCCAGATATAGTGCAAAAGTTCAATAACCATAATTGGCTGGGTGAACGAGCAATATTAGCAGCGAAAAATAAAGATGTCGATGATCTTAATGCGACCATTCAGAATTTTCTTCCAGGACAGTTGGTTTCCTTTAAATCTGTCGACACCGTAGTGAACCAGGATGACGTAATCAAATATCCCACTGAGTTTTTAAATTCACTGGAATTGCCTGGATTACCACCTCACAATTTACAGTTAAAAGTAGGATCAGTTGTTATCATGCTGCGTAACATTAATCAACCTCGACTATGCAATGGAACAAGACTGGCTGTGAAAAGACTAATGAATAACGTCATTGAGGCGACAATCATAAAAGGAAAATACAAAGGAGAGGATGTCTTGATCCCGCGGATACCGATGATACCAACGGACTTACCATTCGATTTTAAACGCTTACAATTTCCAGTACGTCTGGCCTTTGCGATGACCATAAATAAATCGCAAGGACAGTAGTTAGAAGTTTGTGGAATCAACTTGGAGTTTCCCTGTTTCGCGCATGGACAATTATACGTCGCGTGTTCGCGCGTCGGAAAACCGTCTTCTTTGTTTATATATTCACCACAAAGCAAAACAAAAAATATAGTTAATGAGAAAGCTTTAAATTAATTAACAGACTGTATTTTAATAGTGAGTGTCTGTGAATATCAAATTTAAGCCTTATAAATAGCCAGTATTTCAGGAAAACTCTTTTTTCTAAGTAAGCAACATGATGTATCGAAAATAATAATAAAGCTAGAATGCAACGAGTTCGTGCACATCAAACACATCAACAGCAAGCTAGACATAATGAAATTGAGCGAATCCGCAGACGCAGAGCTCCTGTGATTCTTGAACGAGCTGCATTCCACTATGATCCGGCAATTGATTATTGTGCCGACAAATCGGTAACAATTGGGGAAATGAAAACAATTTGTAAATATTGTAAGGCGTTAAAATATATTCGTGAATCTACTGGATTATGTTGTGCTGAAGGCAAAGTAAAATTGCCACAACTGGTCCCACCACCAGATCCTTTACGCTCTTTAGTTTCTGGGATTGGAAATGATTCTAAACACTTCTTGACCAACATTCAGAAATATAACAACTGTTTCCAGATGACATCATTTGGTGCTACACATATTATACAAGACAATTTTATGCCCACTTTCAAGGTATTATATAAGAATATTTTTTTATATTATTCAAGTTTGTACTAAAATATATATATCGAAAATAATTAATGGACACATTTTTAAAAATTACAGATACAAGGACAAATTTATCATTTACTGGGAACTCTGTTACCACTACCTGATGCAGATCATCAATTTTTACAAGTTTATTTTATGGGCAATTCAGATGCGGAAATTAATAATCGTTGTGCTCACAATCCCACAGTGAAGAGAACCATTGTCCAACAATTACAAATGTTTCTTCATCAGAATAACAATTTAGTAAACATGTTCAAAATAGCATTGGATCGGATGCCATCTGATAGCCATAATATTATTATTCGAGCTGACAAAACACCTGCCGGTGAACACACAAGGAGGTTCAATTCACCTACCATTGATGAAGTGGCTGTTGTCATTGTGGGAGAAAATTTACAATCTAGAGATATTGTGCTTCATCGTCGGAATAGTGATTTAAAACGTGTATCTGAAACACACAGGAGTTATGATGCACTACAATATCCTTTGATCTTCTGGCAGGGGGAAGATGGATACCATTTTAATATCAAAATGGTAAATCAAGTAACAGGTAAATGAATTGAACAAGATTAAATAACATTTTTAAATTCAATTCATCTAAGTAACAATGTAAACATTTATAATTTTTGATTGCAGGTGCTGAAACCAACAAAAAAGTTAGTGCTATGAATTTCTATTCATACAGACTCATGATCCGTCAAGGTGAAGTAAATCATCTTCTTCTTCTTCTCTTTACTAATGGCGTTTCGAGCGTGCCAGTTGAGCACAATTCACTTCGCCAATGTCACGTCGAATGGAGAACACACAAAGGAGAATGTACGGTAAAAAGAGAGATATCATTACACAGTTGGAGGAAGTAAATCATATTTTGATGTGTCAACGCCTTTTTCATCAGTTTGCAGTTGACATGTATGTCAAAATTGAGACTGAACGATTGACATACATCCGTTTGAACCAACGACGGCTACGGTCAGAGGAATACATCCATCTCCGCGATGCTATAAATGCTGATGGCAATGTGAATAATGTAGGAAGAATGATAATTTTGCCTGCTACTTATATCGACACCGTAATGAACCAGGATGACGTAATCAAATATCCCACTGAGTTTTTAAATTCACTGGAATTGCCTGGATTACCACCTCACAATTTGCACTTAAAAGTAGGATCAGTTGTTATCATGCTGCGTAACATTAATCAACCTCGACTATGCAATGGAACAAGACTGGCTGTGAAAAGACTAATGAATAACGTCATTGAGGCGACAATCATAAAAGGAAAATACAAAGGAGAGGATGTCTTGATCCCGCGGATACCGATGATACCAACGGACTTACCATTCGATTTTAAACGCTTACAATTTCCAGTACGTCTGGCCTTTGCGATGACCATAAATAAATCGCAAGGACAGTAGTTAGAAGTTTGTGGAATCAACTTGGAGTTTCCCTGTTTCGCGCATGGACAATTATACGTCGCGTGTTCGCGCGTCGGAAAACCGTCTTCTTTGTTTATATATTCACCACAAAGCAAAACAAAAAATATAGTTAATGAGAAAGCTTTAAATTAATTAACAGACTGTATTTTAATAGTGTGTGTCTGTGAATATCAAATTTAAACTCTTTTTTCTAAGTAAGCAACATGATGTATCGAAAACTTCCTGCTTGATTTGATTTGTTTGTTTTAAAATCATTTTATACAAAAGATTTAGTTTTTTATTTATCGATGAGGCAGTACGAAGTCTGCCGGGTCAGCTAGTATTAAATAAAACTAAATATTACTTGTCCATGTCTTATCCTGTGTTCGGTCAGATCGGCGCCCAGCAATTCCTCGTAAGGATCCATCCTGATGGGCAGGACTAGGTCTATGAGCCACAGCAGAGCCATGGTGACCAGCACCGCCCACAACATGAGGCAGAGGCCGGACAGAGCTTGGACACCTAGAAGGTACCAGCCACCGCCTAAAAAAAGATAGATATTTATATATTTTTATAATTTTTAGGGTTCCGTACAAAAATAAAAAAACGGAACCTTTATAGAATCACTCTTGTTCCTGTCCGTCCGTCTGTCACAGCCAATTTTCTCTGAATCTACTAGACCGAATCAGGTGAAATTTGGCAGGATGGTGTAATGCCCTGACCCGAATACAGATGTGTAACGTAAAAAATATTATATTTTTTTATTCTATTTCTTTTATTCTTAAAGTAAAATGGTAAATTCGATAAAAAATGTTTTAAGAGAAAAAACATTTTCAGGGGAAATATATCACTATATTGTGTACGGAACCCTTTACACGCGAGTTCAACTCGCACTTGACCGGTTTTTAAAGTGTTAATCCACACTGAGGATAGAAAAAATACTTTAATAAAACACATATAAGTTTGAACGCAGCGGGATTTGAACTCGCGCCCCCTCGCGAACCGTGCAAGCGGTTTTCTTTTAGTAGATATTTATATTGTTTTCTGACGTGATAACGTCTTTATAAGTCGATGGAGCTGACTGCACGTATCAAAAAACATATTTAAAAAATTTGGGCTAAAAGCAAATAAAAGAGTCTGTTGGGATGTGAGTGCAGATTTTCTCTTATTTATTACAATTTGACATAAACTTGTTGTTGATTTGAATATTTTTACCTTTAAAAAGTCCAGATCTGCCATTTGTCGTGTCCATGGGAATAGGATTATCTGCAAAGAGACCGACTGCGAGCACTCCTGAAATATGTAATTTATTAATAGTTTATCTTACTAAAGGATTTTAATATTTAAATAAAAAAAGTTGAAATTTAGAAAGACATTGCAATTTGATTTCTCTTTACTGAAAATATAATTTTTTTAGCTTCTTAAGCACAAACTATTTTAACAATCTTATATGGATCGAATCCAAAATCCTAAAAAAATAAGTCAAAAACCAAAACCATCTCATGCTTGCATGATAGCTAGTAATAATGTTTATATATATATATATATATATATATATATATATATATATATATATATATATATATATATATATATATATATATATATATATATATATATATATATATATATATATATATATATATATATATATATATGTATATATATATATATATATATATATATATATATATATATATATATATATATATATATATATGTATATATATATATGTATATATATATATGTATATATATATATATATATATGTATATATATATATATATATATATATATATATATATATATATATATATATATATATATATATATATATATATATATATATATATATATATATATATATATATATATATATATATATATATATATATATATATATATATATATATATATATATATATATATATATATATATATATATATATATATATATATATATATATATATATATATATATATATATATATATATATATATATATATCTAATTAACCACTAACCCCACAATCCGCAAGCGCCGTGCACTGCGGACGCACCGACGGGGTCGTCTATCCTCATCTTGTCGAACAGCGGAGTCGCTATGGCCGCTATGGCAGCTCCTATCATACCTATGACTACCGATTCCCATGCACGATATAAGAAACATCCAGCTGTAAACGTATAACATATTAAAACGATTAAGTATCGATAAGTTAATCGAATGATACAATAATTGACACTATACAAGTTATTTAATAATCAACACATCACTATAAAAGTAATTTAATAATCAGCATATTACTATAAAACTAATTTAAATTTACAAACATGAGCATAGATAAATAAATACTAATTTAAATTTACAAACATGAGTGTAGATAAAAAATTTATAACAAACATCGATATTAAGGCTATTATTTAAAAACCTAACCTGTAACCGATACAAGTGACCCAAGAATACTGTTGATCAATTCCATGACTTCTGCACGTCCTTTATTCTTAATTAAAGTGAATCTAAAAATAAATAATTTAGGTGTAATAAATTTTGAAAATTTAATTAACAATTGGTAAATTATTACATACAGACATACATAATGTCACGCATTATATCTAGTGGGGTAGGTAGAGAGAAAACGCTGCGGTCCCCACATACCTCTTTCGCCATTATTTCTTTTAATAAATAATTTATTTTAAACAAAAAAGAAACTAATACATTTTTCTAAAGGAACCGATAACCAATATTTTCAAGATAAAGATAAAAAAAGCTTATAGTCTATGGTATTAAAACTTTTTTTTTCATATAAAAGTTTAATAAAACTTACAATAAACCAAAACAGCCTCCTCCAAAAGAACCCATCATCGTCATAACTGCAGCGCGCGCTGCGTACTGCCATTTTGCTCCACTTACCTTTCGTAAAGAGAAGAAAACTTATGTTATTGTGTTTTATGTATCGAAAAACACTTGGCACTTTATTTTTCCTATACATTTTATTTAATTAATTGAAATTTAGCAAATTTAATTTTTATATATATTAAGTTTAAAGGAATAAGATCTCGTTTATAGTAAAATATTTTTATATGATCAAAAATAACGATTTACCATCTAACACAATAAAGTATAATATAGTTATAGAAATGTTATGGTAACGGCGACCTTAATTTCAAGCATACTATTAACAAGCTTTTATAAACTTGGTAAAATCATAAAAGAAATAAAATTTTCGAAAATAAAAAAAAAAACTTTTCAAACAAAATAAATAATTAAATTATTGTTCCAAAATATAACGCCATTTGTTAAGTATGACGCGAGCGTACACTGTACTGTGAGAGCGGGACAGGGATATGTCTCTTTTTCTTTTGGTTGACAACATTTAATAGTATTCTTGTAGTACGTCATTATTGTTTAATGATATCTACCTCGCGCGTTACACAGCACGTATAAATATCGTGAAATGGAAAAAATGATGTTGTGCCTAAAGTAATAATTATTATTAAATAAATTTTTGTATATAGCCTCGAAATATTTTCCTCTATAAGTCGTTTTGATAATGGCCGCCGTGTCAGGTACACCCTGTATAGTTTATAATTAAATTAAATGCACTAGTGTGAAAAGAGCCTGTTTTCTACATCGTATCAATTTTAGATGTCTCTAAAATTATTATAACAAAATGGTATAATTACCAGTACAGTAAACTTATACTGTACTGTAAATTAGGACCTGTCGTGGCGGAAAGACGTAGCGTCTTCTTGTAAGCGCGACGGTTTGTGGGTTCGATTCCCACTCGGAGAAGATGGATTTTTCATACTTCTATACTCTATTTCAACATCGAGAATATGAAGATAGTTATATGATAAACACAATAAAATTTCTTCCAAAAAAAATCAAAGTAGTAAACTAATTTAGTTAACAGATACCCTAGAATCTAGAATGTCTTACAAGTTGACAAAAATGAAAATAAATTAATTATTAAATAAAAATAAATTATTAACTAAAAATAAAAATAAATTATTTAAATTAATCTATGGCGTCGCATTTACACACGTGACAAATGACATTGCCTTAATAATGCTAAAAGTGTGGACTATTACAATATGTTACAAAGTATTAATGCCATGTTTGAGATACAAAGATATAATAAATATCTAAGTTAATAGCATTCTCTGTTGCCAAATGTTCGTTTAAGTCATTAACTTTACAACAGTGTTTTATTTTGTATAATAATTATAATATTTTATTGCGCATAAAACAATAAAAAGTAAAAAAGGTGCAAATCACTACAGATAAAATATATAGATAGATAGATAGATGTAAAATGGCGGCCTTATTACTTCAAGTGATCTCTTATAGGCAACATACCTATAAAGTATAGACAGTAAACATTATAAAGAGTTAAGAGACGGGACTGAGGACCGTCGTGGCGCAGAGGCGCAACGTCTGCCTGTAACGCGGCTAACGCGACGGTTACTGGGTTCGATCCCCAGTCGGGGAAGATGGATTTTTCTATTTCCATTTTCTTCGCTCTGGCAACTAAGGCAAAGCGCGGCGTTGAGTTTCGCCACTCAACACGCAATGCCTCAAAAAAGGCGGAAAGCGGGGACGGAGAAAGCAGGTACTAAGCAACGGAGTGTCTTAACACTAGGTTTCAATAGTTCCTGCAGTTTCCTCTGCCTACCCTGCCAAGTGCGGGATAAAGCATGAAGCTAAAAAAAAACATACAGGAGACTACTTTGTAAGATAGTATTTTTTTAAGGTTACGTTTGAATATTGCTACTACCTGATTTTATTTTCTAATTTCCTTTGGCAAAGCATTTTAGATTTTTTTGACAGCTTTGCTAATGAAATTGTATATTTTATTTGTGATAAGTAATTTAAAAATGAAACCAACTTGAATTAAATAAAGGAGTAAGTAACTATAATTAAATTTATTAATAATATAACTTATTTACCTAGGTAAGTACATATGTACCTATATATATGTAAATGTATACGTAGGTAAATATTTCTGTAGAGGACATAACACTATTATGCCTGTAAACTGTTCCGCTGTAGAATTACACGAATATTCATATCACAAAACCTTAACCGATTCAATAAAAAGTTGTGTAGAACATAATATAACTTTAAGTTTACGAGATATTTGTGTAAAAACATACAAACATAATACGAATTATACTATAGTATTTTGAAATCGGTTAATAATAATTATTTCTATATCCATTCTTAAGATGAATCCATTTAAATAAAATGTTAACAAATAAGAATATTATTATAAAAGAGATACTGAGATGAAAAAAAAATAAAGTAAGCCTTGTTCAATTTCAAACTGATTGTTTTTAAATAAAAACGTGTTCATTTTAAAATTACACCATTTAAAAACAATTAGATACATTATCATTTGCGGTAAGTGGCGGCCATTTTGTGGAGCTCATTTAATTTTTAAAATGGCGACATTTAGGGACAATCAAAGTGATCGTGCATTCGTCTTATTTGTATAAACCGATTTAAACTAATTGGCTTGAACATCATGTATTCAGGCATTTACTTTAACGACCTCTTTAGTCCTAATCTATTCGCGTTAACAAAATTAGTACTAGACATATATTTTTGTGATGACGGTTGTTTAAAATTATTAAAATTGTAAAATAAATATTTTAAATAGGCTGTAGTAACTCATAAATTGTATTACTGTAAATGATGGTGATTCATTTATTTTAATTATCTCATTTTTCACTCAAAGCGCGGCGATGAGAATCAATCACCATTCAAACGTGATTTTGACACAAGCAGAGTGTCTTGACACTGCTTTTTCTGTTTTTTTCTTTAATTTGTTCTTTTTTTATCTGATCTTTTAATATTGTCTTAGCTTTTTAGTAAATGGTAGTATATTGGAAGAGACAAGAACATTTAAGTTATACGTTTAACTAGAACCTATCTGACTAAAATAAGCAAAAAAAAAGAAAATAAAAATTAAATTAAATGTAAAATATAATTATCTCACTAATCAGATAAGATAATTATCTCACTTAGTTACAGAGTATGTTTTTCTTTAAAAAAAAAGACACATTTCAGTTTAATTGTTAACAAGAAAATAATGTTTTTACAATATTTCAAATAATACAAAGAAAAAGCGTTTCATGTAACTCTTAACCATATATCCAGTACAGCTACAATAACTTACATTCTAATATAGTTAAAAAGTATTTAATTTCCTTCACAATTTGTTTTCTAAACATATAGTTTTTAATTTTTTTTTATTTTTTAGCTTCACGCTTTATCCCGCACATGGCAGGTTAGGCAAGGTTAACCGCTGGAACAAAAGGAACCTAGTGTTGAGACAATCGTTCCCGGCTTATTGACTTTTTGGAGAAATTGCGTGTTGAGTGACGGAACTCAAGAACGAAGAAAATGGTAATAAAAACATCCATCTTCCCAGATTGGGAATGGAACCCACAAACCGTCTCGTTTACAGGTAGACGCTATGCCTCTGCGCCACGACGGTCCTCTATTTTTTTAACATAGAATTCTAAATTTGTAATTATATATAACTTTTACATGTATGGCTTTGTAAGCCATACATGTAAATAAAACTTACCCCATAAGTGCTTCCAGAGTTAAAAGCGAGCCATCCCCACCACAATACAAAGGTTCCCATTACAGCGTTGACTGGATTCCCTAAGGGTAGAGGAGCTGTGCCTCGAGCGTACCGTCCTAGACGAGGGCCTAGCATGAGAGCTGACGCGAAAGCTGATGAGCCACCTAAAATATTGAAGTTTAGATAGTAATTCGCTATAGCTTAAGTTTTATTACGGAGACATTTAAACAAACGTCGTGCTTTATGTTTACCAGAGTAAAAAAATTAAATATAATTTATATCTACCAAGTGAGAATGTCAGAGAGATCCCACTAAAGTCGAGATTCTAAAATTATGATGATGATTATGAATTTGCGACGATGATTATGAAATTATGATCATGATCACGAAATTGCGATGATGATTATGAAATTATGACCATAATTATGTAATTTGATGATCATTATGAAATTATGACTATAATTATGAAATTTGATGATGATTATGAAATTATGACCATCGTGATAATGAAATTTTGATGATGATGATGAAATTATCATGGTGATGATGATGTCAATCACGGCCTATATACTTACCAATGAGATGTACAGGCCCCGACCCAGCAATGTCCACGGCTCCCAATTTGTTCAGGAAGCCATGTTTCCCCCAAACCCAGCCCGCGGGCACACAGTACACTATTGTATTGAGAAACGAGAAGAGGCAGTACGCTTTGAAGTTGCATCTGTTTAAGATTGAGAGTATTTATTTATTGATTTATTCATAACATTTAGCACATATACAAATAAAAAAATAATACGATAATAACCATATTAGTGCAAAACTAAGGCACGATTGAAAAGTAGTAACAAAGTATGAAAATTATACAGTAAAAAAATGATACATATATATTAAAATATATTTTTCTCGCTTTGTGCTTTCTCTACAGCATGTAGCAGAGAGAACAGAGTGTCTTACCACTAGAATATGCTTAATACTCGTCTTTAGTTATATTGCGCTTAGATATGAGAGTTTTGACACTACGTTTATCTTATACTATTACAAGCAGCTAAAAAACTAATGCTGCTTAAATTTAAAGATTTAAGTAAAGATTAGATTAATTGTACTTTATCGTTAGGTTTTTAACAAATGTCAATTTTATATATTGTATTTTTAATGACATATATGCATTAATGCAATGGCTATGCATTAAATTAGTGCCAAAAAAAAAATTTAAAAAAAAATCACCTCTCCGCCATCGCTCCACTAACTATAGTAGTGGCTGTGGTAGCAAAAGACAATTGGAATAGAAACGAAGCGAACACAGGGCCCATCAACGCGTCGCCCACCGGTGGGTCCACTAGGAAGTTGCCCACCCCAATAAATGGGTTGGACAGTGGACCGTCGCCAAATGACATGCCGTACCCAAATATCCAATATGTTAGACCTGATTAAGAGATATGGGAATAGAACTTTTTTATCTATATTTTTAAAAGCTAATAAATCTTTTTTTTATTATTTATTTAGAAATAATTTTAGTTAATAAGATATATTTAAAAGTAATGATATCTAAATAAATATATTATTTCAGGAGAATAGTGTTGATTGAAAGATATTATTTATGATAGCGTTTTAATTGTGGACCCTTAGAAGACGATTTTTGACCTGGAATTTTACTTTTGGTACCGTTTCAAAGATTTCCAAAAGGCGAATTAGTGAAAAATAGCTGATGTTTGAATTTAACACTTTAGTTGATAATTGATTTAACAATTTTTTCACATACGCTAATTGGGTTTGCTTGAAAAACACACACGCGCGCTTTTTGCCAGTCTCAAAAATTAGAATGAATAAAAAAAGGGTTCTCACCTTACCATCTCTATAAAATATTAAGTTAATAAAAATATAGGAATTAATAAAATGTATCTTACCACCAAGAGATATGTCAGCAAGATTCTTCATCATTATATTGGCTTCATTCTTTATTGACACGCATCCCGATTCTAGCATGCCAAAGCCTATAATAAAAAGATATTATTAAAAACAAAATATAAAATGATTCGTTAAAAATGCGTCGAAAACGTACTCTTTAGTAGTTATCAACATAATTTTATATACTGAAGGGAAAGTAAAGAAAAAAAAGCAATTAATTGAAGTACTACGAAATTTTGGAGGAGAGATCGTGAAACCATTCAGCGTTTTGTTATATTTTTTGAACTTTCACGCTTTATCCCGCATAAAGCAGGATAGGCGGAGATTACGCGGTACGTTGGACCGTACTTTATACGTACGATTTTTTTACGCGAAAATCCGCGTAGTAACGAGCTTCATTACGTTTCATTGTATTCTAATATCGATATTATAATGAGATTATAATTAACCTGAATCGATTCAGTAACTAGTATGATATCGATATTATACTTGCTATTAAATCAAGTCATGTTATAAGGTTTAAGTCATAAATCTCAGAGATTAACCTACTTATAGAAAAGAAAAAGGAAATATCCTCAAAAAATTATATTAGGTATAAGGTTGTAAACACCTTGAATATCCGGTTTGTTACCACACAGTGTATGGGCAAAAGGAAAATAAAATGCGATATCTTGCAATTTGTACCTCATCTGTAGTTGTGGAACTTACTTTGTAATGTTACTGACGCAATGAAAATATACATATTTTGTAAGTGGCCTTTGTTTAAAAGAAGTAATTTTGTCTTTAAAGATAGCATAAATAAATAAAATTGCACTGAGGACAGTCGTGGCGCAGAGGCGCAGCGTCTGCCTGTAAATGCGACGGTTTGTAGGTTCGACTCTCAGTCGGGGAGCAATAATATTTCGATTCCATTTACGTCGCTCTGACAACTAGGCAAGAGAGGATAGTTGAGCTCTACCACTCAACACGCAAAACTTCGAAAGGCGGAAAGAGTGGAGTGTCTTAATACTAGGTTTCCAAAGTTGCTGAGGTTCCTTGTGCCTATATGTTGTATGCCAGCATATGTATTAATTATTTAAGAAAAGAATTACAAATATCTCAGATTTCTTTACCGTCACACAGTACAGTTTTTTTTACCTTCACGCATTATTCCGCTTGTAGCAGGATAGGCAGAAGTCATCACAGGAACGGTAGGAACCTAGTGTTAAGACACTCCGTTTCCTATGGTTTTTTTTTTAATTTTACACATGTGCATATGTAACTTATGTAATTAAATAAACTAAAATAACATATTTATTTTTCATGGGTCGGACGGGGTGTGAACCCACGACCATCTGGAGTCACCGAGACCTGCGTCTAAGACCGCTCGGGTAACGATGCTCATACAGTGTAAGGATATACTGACAACCTATATAAGCCACTGTCTCTCAGTCCAAATAGAGTTACTCACATACCCACATACAAGTGAAGCTAATAAAAGCGTATTAAATGCAGAAACAAAACATAGTCACTTCGTTCTTACATTTAGAAACATTGTGTGGAGTAGCATTATAATATTTTTGACGGAACTCCATATCGAATCCGCCTCGTCTATAACACCGACATTATCTTATTATTTTATATCGATAACGTCTAGATTTACGCACAATGGGTAGCGAATTCAATACTCTGGTGGCAAAAGGCAGCGTTAAATTGGTAAAAGTGGGGAGTTTCATGACACTCGACAGTACACTCTGCTTTATATAGGAAAAAACAAGAAGATATGATCTGTGACTGCCATTATTCTGCCGCAAACTGTCGATAGATATCTTAACGAGTCAATTTAAATTAGATTTAAAATTAACGAATAGTCACTACTTATACACAAAACGTACGCCGTAGGGTACGATTGAAGCCAAAATTTTACTATTTCCATACCACCTTACCTTAGAAACCACCTTATAACAAGAGAAGGAATTTCATTTTTCATGTTTGTTTTGTAGAGAGAAGCTAGTGTCAAGACACTTCTTTTTTCACTTTAAGATCGTGTTTGATAATATACATACATTTGTCCGAGCGAGAAATTTAAAATAACTTTAGAAGGCCACTCCCCGGAGCAGACTTGAATCCATAATCATAGTATTTAAAGCTAATCAATTCCACTTAGCAACGATGGCTTGTTGAAGTAATAAAAAAAAACTCACCCGTTTGCATAGTAAATATTATGAAGGAAGATGTTAAAATCCAGTTTGTGTCTTCCAGATCGATTTCAAAGTTTTCTTGCAAACTGACTGTTGTGTTCGTTAAGTTTGGAGACCGAAGTCCCATGTGGAAGGTCCAATTTGCATCCATTTTTGTACGCCCTTCTATCAATTAGCAGAATTTATTTAATTCATTTAATTTTTTTTACCTAAATTAAACTTTCGATTATATCCAATATTTATATATAATATATTTATATATAATATATCTCGATTGATATACTAACAATGTTATAAACTATTAATTTAATTACACGTTATTAAACGTTATCTATTTAACGACTCGCGCACTACTTCCATAATCAATTTAGAATATTTGTTTTGCGTTTATATCATTTAAAATTAACTTAAAAGTAAAATGGGTTAATTTTTTTGTTGAATACGTCAACGGCCACGAGTCGACCGCCTACAGTGAATATATTGTGTGAAATAAAGCGTCTAAATAAGTTACGTGAGTTTTTATATCTATGATGCAGCAAGTGATTACTTTTTTCAGGGTTCAGCATAGCTTAAGTCATTTCTTCGTCATTTTATTGGTTCTAATAGACCTTAGTTTATCTAGCTATGGAGGATGGGATTTATGGAGTTTCTTTTGCCTCTTTTAATTTTTTTTCTAAAAAATCATCTTATATCTCTCGATCTATTTGAGTGTGAGAAGGAATTGATCTATTACTTATAATTTAAATAAAAACACAAGATATCTCTATATTTTTAGCTTAACGCTTCACTCTCACATATTAGGGTAGACAGGGAGCATCAATTGTAGGCACTTCGTTCCCCTCTCTCCCCCTTTCAGTGCATTGTGTATTTTAGTAACGAAACGCTGTGCTTATTATACATTAAATTAATATACATGTGGTTTAAGAATATCGCAAAAAGCAGATCCAAGATTCTAAAACAATGCAGTCAAAAGCATTTATGGTTTATTATAACCATAGTTAAAGAAAAACAAAAAAATTAACGCGGCAGGATTTGAGCCATGCACTATTCATGTGTCGAACTTCACATACGCTTTATACAACTTATATCGTTGTTAGCATCTCTGTAGGAAAACTCTGCCTACACGATTAGTTTTTTGTTTTTGTCTAAGTATTTTTCTATTCTCAGTGTGGATTAACATTAATGGAGTAAAATAGATCGTGTCATTATATAGGTATAAGTTGTATTTTTCGTTGAGTTAGAATCACGTACGTAATCTACTAATATATTCAGTATTTTAGTAAAAATCTATTATGAGTACTATATATATATATATATATATATATATATATATATATATATATATATATATATATATATATATATATATATATATATATATATATATATATATATATATATATATATATATATATATATATATCCTAATCATACATATACCTATATATAATAAAAGGATAGGGAAGACAATTTGTACTCCAACCACACATTAATGAACAGATCACACATTAATGACATTATTAATGAACAGATCTGAAATAAAACAATCTAAACGGTTATATAGGTAATCCGTATAAATTGTTTCCTTTAAAAATAAAATAATGATTTTTTATATAATAATACTTCATTGTCCCTACCCGTGTAAATTATTGTTTTTATCCGTGTATGAAAAAAAATAAAGTATTTATTTTATTTACGCAACAGAAGAAATTGTGATATGGAATGCTAATAGAATTTTTAGTATGGATATATAGAATATGTTATACTGTCAAAATATATAGAATTTACCGTGATGTGCAATTTAAATTAGTACAAATAAATTAACACTGGCAAATACAATTCTTTTAATGTAAATTTCATTTTATATAAAAAATATAGACGCTAGATGTAACCGTAATATTTATCATCATTTGATTAACAGGTTAATAGGTATACTGACGCTTTGTATCACTCATAGCTGGTAAGGCAAAGAGAACTGTCACTCCGCTCCTCACTTTCCGCTTTTCGAAGCATTGCTCTTTGAGTGACGAAACTCAACGCCGCGCTTTGCTAAGTTGTCAGAGCGAAGAATATGGAAAAGAAATAATTCATCTTCTCCGAGTGGAAATCGAACCTACAAACCGCTGCGGGTTGGTGGTACATTTAGCGATCAAATCACCTTCAAATCACTAAATGTCACTATAATTAGTCGTTCAAACTATTTTGTCGTTTTTGATGGAATGCCATCTAATGGTAGGTAATATAAAATAATTAAAACAAAAAAAAAAATTGTGTGTAAAAATATATAGAAATATTTTTAACATGACGTTATAAGAGATTTATAATAACCTGTTAGCGAATTTCATTATTCCTGGAATATCTCAATTTTCTTCATTTACAGGCCACAGATAAAATTTTAGTGTTAGTAAAGTGTAGAAAAGTCAAAGTTATTATCCATTAAAAAATGATATGCACAATAGTCAGGCTTAATGCTAGAGAGCCTTTTCTATACACCAGCCAAAAGGATGTAGGAAATAGATGTGTAGGTGTATAAAGAAAAACAAAAAAATACATGATATGAAGACGTATGAAGGAAAAGATATACTATTTATAGCTTCACACGTTATCCCGCTCAGTTGCAATAGTTTCCTTAAAACAAATGAAAGACCGATAAAGTCAAATTAATTTGATTGCTGTTATCTCTAAAGGATGAATAAGTTTGGACGCGATGTGGCTTAAAATATAAATCAACATATTATCGTCTTGGCGCTCCGTCAGGTTTCCGTAGAAAAATATTAAAATTGACGCATTTTAATTATGACGACTAGTCATAAGTGAAGCCAAATAATTATAAAATAGATTTTGGCGCACAAATTACTTCTGAGTAAATACTTATGAAATTTGGCAATACCCTATGTTTGTCAATTTTTGAGATAATAATTTTCTTGGCGTAATACCCATGTAGATATTTATATGATATCGTGCAGATCCCTCGATGCGCGAGTATTACTCACACTTGAACGATATTTATTAAAACTGGCACGTTGATATAGGTAGAAAATTTTTAAGATCTTACTCGACTGAGTCGGGCGAAGTCGCGAGCGGGTCGTTAGTTGTAAACGAAACTACTTTACTTACGTACATTGAAAAGTATTTGTCAAATTATCGAGGTTACAGTGACGTAACGAGGCAGGATTTGTAATCGAGATGGTTTTGGATTCGAATATAAATAGTATGAATGGATAATCTTTTTCTTTTTAACTTCACGCTTTATCTCGCACATGGCAGGGTAGGCAAAGAAAAATGCAGGAACCGTGAGAACTCCGTTGCTTAGTCCCTGCTTTCTCCGTCCCCACTTTCCGCCTTTTTCGAGGCATTGCGTGTCGAGTGGCGGAATTCAACGCCGCGCATTGCCTAGTTGCAAAAGCGAAGAAAATGGAAATAGATAAATCCATCTTCCCCGAGTGGGAATCGAACCTAAAAATCGTCGTGTTACAGGCAGAAGCTGCGCCACTTATGGATTATCTTTTTATCCGTTTTGGCAAGATTGAGGTACATTACTTAACCAATGTTTTTAACATGGTGGAATGTATGGAACGGATGAGACTTGACTTTATGTTCCGGTACCTACTTTGCTCTTTGCTGTTGAAATCGTGAAGCCACTGGCTAGATAAGAATTAAAAATGACAATGTAAAAAGAAATATTTTTAGCTTCATCTTTCGTCATATTTTTAGCAAAATAGGCAGAGAGAACCACACTGGTACTACAACCAAGGGAACCTAATTTAAGACACTTCGTTCGATTGCGTGTTGAGTGGAGATTAAGTAATCCATTCCCCCCGTGTGGGAATCGAACACAAACTGTCGCGATTCCAGGCAGACGTTTACAGGTTTTCCTTCAAAACGTATAAATCTTTTATTAAGAACTATAATATTATTATATTAACCTAGTGACCTATTTAAAATATAAATTAGTTATTCTAACACACAATTTTATTACTATAATGGGATATTATTGAAATAATTTTAGTAGGTATATGTAAATTTTCACACATTTTATAAAGGCGAGGCCACCATAATCTGTTACGAGTGTGTACAAATAAAATTGTTAAACTGTATTTCAATTTAAATAAAAAAATATATAACTTGTATGGAAAATTAATTCTATGGTACTTTTGAATCGATAAATTGAACTATAGCAACCAACAGTATATAAAGTAGTTCTGCTAAAAAGAGGTCTCCAAACTCATCAGTTGTCCTTTTTATCTAAATTTACTTAAATATACTAACCTGCCCCAGATGAGAATTCCATGGCGCAGCAGCACGGAATTCGACTGTAAACGCGATGGTTATGGATTTCATTTCCACTCTTTGTATTTAATTATTTTATTTCCTGACATAGACGGCTCTGAGTTTCACCGTTTCCAAAGTTTATTTAAAATTGGTCTCAATGCGCTAGGTTCCCTCTGAGAAAAAAGAAAAGTTAAAACATAGACTATCTTTGTCTACTCTTTGGTGCGTGCCACAAAGAGAGTGAAGCTGCTAAAATCACTGCTTACTTTGTAATATTTTCAATAAAGATACGTAAAAATTAACATAATCTAATACTAGTTTAAAGTACCGAGATATTACTTTCATTCTTCAAAAATACTCAACTAGCAAACGATGTATGTAATTGTACATTTAAAGTGCTAATATTATTAGTTGCACTTTTCTGTCTAAAATGTATTGAAATACGTTATAGATCCGGCCGACAACGCTCTTGTAACACCTCTGCTGTTACACAGGGCCGTGGGAGTCGGTGATCACTTACCATCAGATGACCCTACCGCTCGTTTGCCTTGTCCTTCCCATAAAAAAAAATCAGGAAATCTAAGTTCCCTCTATCTAGATTTCCTTATCTATGACCTATTTCAGGATATTTTGACTTATTTCAGTATATTTTTATTTGGTACCTTGCTACGTACAGCATGAAGGTTGAATGTAATATGACCTTTGAAAGGCGCAGTGGAACAGTAAGATTTTAGAGGTGATGATTGCAGGTTCAATTAATTTTGTAGTCATATAACATTAAAAAAATTACATTAAAAAAATTAAACTTAATTAGCTTTACCTTTAATCTCGCTCGTAGCAATGTAGACAGATTGAACCGTAGGAACTGTAGGAAACAGGTTAAGACACTCCGTTCCCCGCTTTCCGCCTTTCCTTTCCGCCGAGCTTGACTAGTTGCCAGAGCAAAAAATTACAATTACATCTAAAATATTTTCAATTTAGTCATCTTGGCAAGTTGGTGCTAAACTTTTAACGTTAACGTTTTTTAACGTTAAAAATTTAACAGAAAGTAAAAAGAAATTTTACAAACAAAATAAAGTAAGTAAAAAACTATGAACATCATCAACTAAAGTAATGGCGAAAACCGATTAATTTTCGTCAAGGTTGTGATGTAGCTATATTTTAACTAACAATAGTGTTTAAAATCTTGATCTTGATCTTGATTGAAATCTTGAATTTGAAATGACAAATGCAAAATTCAAATTACTGTTACTTTAGAGTTCCTTTTTTCAAAATAAGGTTGGTTAAGTGTGAGAGGTACTCGCGCACCAAAGTTGAGCCTTTTTAGGATATACCTTTAAATTTCTAATTTCCGAATTTTTTTTGTACTATCCATTCTATCTTTCCCATATTTCATAACTCTAGGTCACGTGAGGTACCCGTATAGTATACTAGCAAGTTTCAAACAAGTGCTTCAAAAACTAAACATAAACACTTATATATATTGCAATGAGTTCAAGTTTATATATGTATATTGTAATGAGGACCGTCGTGGCGCAGAGGCGTAACCATCTGCCTGTAAACGACGCTTTGTGGGTTCGATTCCCACTAGGGGAAGATAACTAGGCAAAGCGTGGCGTGTTGAGTTCCGCCACAGAACGCTTAATGCCCCGAAAAAGGTGGAATGTTGGGATGGAGAAAGCATGGACTAAACAACGTAGTGTCTTAACACTAGGTTCGTATGGTTCCTGCAGTTCCCTCTGCCTACCCTGCCATGTGCGGGATAAAGCGTGAAGCTAAAAAATGAGTTCAAAGTTTGATCATTTATACTGATTTATGACATTTTATAGAAAATGATAAATTACTTCGTTTCAAAACAAAATTTAGTACAATAGTAAAGTAATGTTAGCAAAAAAAGTTTCTAATCAATCCATGGCGAAAGAATTTTCTTATCAATAACTTGAATTAAATTTGTTTAAACGAACTTGAATAAACATATCAATATACGGGTAATGTCGAGACAGGTTTAGGAAGGTCGGCCTTTGATGAGTCACATTTTATAAATTATTTATTTAAATTTAAGGAAATAATGACCGAGTTAGATATCTACATCAATTTGTTAAATATGTGTAGTATACCGACACATACAAATACATTTCTTTAGTAGCAGTCTTGGGATCCGTGAAGTAGTGGATAAGCAACATGAACGTCAACTCATAAGGTTTAAATGGGGCTTGAACTCCTGGAGGCTATAAGAACCGCTCTCTGGTTGTGGTCTTGAGGGATGTGAAAGGCTATTAACTGGGAATTTCGAAGGTCAAAGTAGAGCTACTCAAGTCAGAATATTTTGGCAACTGCTCAAGTAAAAGATGCAGAAAAAAATGCGTTCTTATCGTATTGTTATTAGCAGAAATTGTTACATTTTTTTTAATTTTTCAGCGTTAGGTCCAAAACCGGACATGTAATGTTTTTAATGTAGATGGAAAATAAGGAACTGATTTTATGTACAATAATATAATATTACAATTTACTATTGGAGGAGCTGTTTTTTATTAGGGTGGAAGTGAGAATTACAACCAAATCAATATATGAATAAAGTATGAAAGGGAACAAATTAAAACGTTGCCACAGTAGCAAGTGGAAAGATTTAAGATTTAATTTTAAATACTTTATACACTGTAACAAGAAATATCAAGTTTTTCAACCCAGATCACTCACTAGGCTTAAAATTGATATGTGATGGTCCTTCTTACTTCTACCTATCATTAGTCTTTAAAACACTTACGGCAGCCACACACGATACAGTATACTTGCCCAAGTCTGGACTTGCGCAAGTATACTGTACCGTGTGTGGCTGCCATAACAGAAAACTATAATAACAAAAGGAGATTTAAATTGTATTTAGACAATTAAAACGAGGCACGCACAACGGTAACAAAGATGCTATCCCTATTGAGCGCTTACGGCAGCCACACACGACAGTATACTTGCGCAAGTCTGGACTTGTACAAGTATACTGTACCGTGTGTGGCTGCCATTACGGCCTTATTAAAAAAAAGTCTTATAGAACGTTTTAAGTATACTTTAGTTAAAACGTTCTATAAGCTATAGAACGTTCTATAAATGTTTGCATTCATAAACGCTCTATAAACCTTCTATAACTAAAGTGTCTGATCTGGTTTGACATATACCGGCTAGATTTACGTCATTGTTATCAAAAAAACACGAATGTTTGTTTTATTTTAGTTCATAAACTTACTTAATTTTTCAAAAATTAAGTCAAAAGAAATAAAACCACAAAGAATTGAAATTTGTTTAGACGTGGACAAGTATTACCTATGTTCTGTGCACCTTTCTTATGTAGAATTTATTATTAATAAACTTGTTAATAACTAAATATAGTTAATAAATATCGAACAAAATGTCAATTGTTATATTGTTTTGTTTACGAAACTGAAATTGACACTCTTGATGACAAGCGACTTGACGACGTCATATCAATGCTCATATTAGTATGAGCTATAATCAGCTGTTATATGAATCGGCCATCTTTGGACGTTATTACACTCTTATAGTAGGGTTCTCGGCTTAATAAATAATTAAATGGTTCCATAAAGGCTTAATAATAAATAAACTTAATGATAGGTTTAAAGAACTGATTAGCACTAAAATGCTGTTACGAATAACGTTTTTTGACAACTGTCTATAACGAGCCTTTAAGCGCGCTATAACTTTTTATGAATAAGGCCGTTAGAATGTATAGCCATTAAGTGCCTAACAGTCAATAATAATTATTCTCGAAAGCGTTCATAGTGACATCTGTTAGTGATAGAAATGACTAATGTGGTCGTGAAAAGGGTATTCTAGATGTGCAATCACAATTTAAAGCTATTGAACAACAGATGGCGCTGTTATCAAAATGTAAAATTATTTTAACCAGTTTGACTGATATATATGTAACTGATATATATGCCTTTTTAGCTTTTTACCCATTCTATTATATATTCTCATATGTATATATACATAAACATATATTTGTTTAATTGTTGCCTGTAAGAGATTACTTGAAGGGCGCCTTTGCGCTACTGTGTGACATAATCAAAATATGTAATTTGTGTAAACGCAATAAAGACTTTTGATTTCATTAATTCTTCAAGAGACATTGTGTGTTGAGTGTCAAAATCAAAAGTCAAACCAAAAAAAAAATTCGTTTTCTCAGTTAAAGATTGAACCCACGACCGTCTGTACACATTGATTCAGTTAAATATTATAATATATGTCTATTCCAACGCTGGGCAAAATAGATTAAACACGCATTCTCTTCGGCGAAGTAACCGTCATAGATGTCTGTGCCCGAGAGACCGTAGGGGTGGATTATTGTTTTAATAATTGAATATTATTCCATGGCACCTGTACTGAGATGCACACATGTTTTCTTTATTATTGCTTAATAATATATATTAGATATATTTTTACTGTGTGTGTAGTATTTGAGTAGTTCTTTACTTCTTAATTTTTTAAATTAATATCCTTTTATTAATGTATTAAACATTTAGTAATGTAATAAATATCCGGTTTTTTTTTTGAACTTCGTCTACAAATTTTGGTTCGAGCCGGTTTGACATGATCAGAGGTTCCGTACTAATTTTATTATTGTCTGTCATAGAGTAGTATGGCAAATATAATGCCATTTTATTTATTTATTTATTTATTTATTTATTAGGACAACCAACAGTAGATACAATAATACATTTAATAATATAATAACTTGAACTTGAACATGGAAAATGTTCTACTAATTAAAGGTAGTCTCAGCATGCATTTATAATATTAAAATACACATATTCTATAACATAGTCTGAAGCAAAAACAAATAAATGTAAAAATTCCGCATTGACATGTTTTTAATATGTAATTTTAATGGAATTGTTAATTCCATTAAAATTACATATTAAAAACACATAAGAAATTGTTAAATAAACAAGAAATATTATTAATTAATAATTAGAAAAGAAATATTAAAACATTAACCATCTAAACAAAAATAACATTAATATTAATTTTTATATTTCTATAGGTTACAACATTATATTAAATTAATTTAAGTTAGGAGTAATAATAACAATACATTATATCACTAATTACAACTGGGCTGTACAAATAAAATCTTTAATTTTTTTAATAAACACAGAGCGCGTATCATAGCAGATGTCTAAATCCTTAATTTGCTTACAAATACTAATATATAATTATGATAACCTCGGAATAATAGAATTTTTACCAAATTGCGTTCTATATGGTCGGTTATAGAAGAAATTACTAAGATTACGAGAATTATTGCGTGGGACGTTTATGCAAAATCTTGATAAGAGTTCTGGACAGTCTATATCATTATTGAATAAATTAAATAAAAATTTCATTGATAAGAGTTTGCGTCTATTTTCCAGGCTATGGATGTTGAAATATTTGCATCTTTCATTATAAGTACTCAAATTTATTCTAAGCCTATATGATAATTGACGAAGAAACTTTTTTTGTACTCTTTCTATTCTGTTTATATGAAGTTTTGTAAATGGGGACCAGATTGAACAACAATAGTCTAATCTGCTACGAACGAAACAATTAAATAGCGTTAATGCAGTAGTAGAATGTTTGAAATCTTTGGAGCGTCTCAGAACAAAGCCGAGAGATCTGTTTGCTAAATCAAGAGTTTTGTCTATATGTTCCTTAAAATTTAATTTTGAGTCTAATATAATCCCTAAGTCGCGAATTTCTTTAACTTCATTAAGTTCCTCACCATATATATAATATTTTGAAGGAGTAATGTTCTTTTTACGGGTAAACTTTATGTGATGACATTTGTTGATATTCAAGACCATTTTATTTTTATCACACCAATCGACTAGTTGATGTAGATCTTCTTGTAGCAACACTACATCTGACTCATTGGTAATTGTTTTAGTTAGTTTTAAATCATCAGCATATAAACTCGCGTAAGAATTTTTAAATATAGTTACAATATCATTTATAAATATATTGAAAAATAGTGGCCCTAGGTTAGATCCCTGTGGTACACCTGAAGAGGCTATAAATGGTGTTGATTGATGACCACACATGGCTACTCTAGATATTCTACCAGTAAGATATGATTTGCACCATTCAAGTAGGTGATCAGAAATTCCATATGACTCCAATTTACGTAAAAGGATGCTGTGGTTAACCTTGTCGAAGGCTTTAGAAAAGTCAGTGTATATGGCGTCAACCTGTAGACCTTTATCAATACAATCAGCCAGATTGGATACATGCAGTGATAGATTAGTTACCGTAGAGCGTTTACTTATGAAGCCATGCTGGTTGTCGTTAATGTAATTTTTGATATGGTTGTATAAATGCGAATAGACGAGTGATTCAAAAGCTTTGGCCATGGACGAAATAATTGAAATGGGACGGTAATTTATAATTAGGTCTTGTTTACCAGATTTAAAGATAGGAACGATGCGTGCCTCTTTCCAAATATCCGGAAATTCACCAGTTTCTAAGGATCTATTGTAAATTAACGACAACGGCCATGATATAGCTACCGCACATTGAACTAAAAATATTGGTGGAATATTATCAGGGCCGGGTCCTTTAGACTTATCAAGTCTTTTTAACTTATTATAAACTTCCTCACGCGAGAATACAAAATTATTTATTTGATCGGAAGAATGAGCTATGTTGAAATTAAAAGACTGAGACATATTATCGTCGCAAGTGTACACCGAGGAAAAGTGATTCGCAAATAATTCACAGACGGTTTCCACTTGTGTAGCCTTATTATCGTTGAGCAACATCACAGGAGGGTAAGAGTTTGAATTTTTTCGAGTGTTTTTGAGGTGGGTCCAGAAATATTTCGGATTTTTTCCAATTTCATTTTCGATCGCATTGATATATTTATTATAGCAATATAAAATTAATTTTTCACTATCTTTGCGTAAATATTGAAATTCTAATATGTCTAAAGGGTTGCGGTATTTTTTAATTTTAATATGGCATTTGTGCTTTAATTTAAGCAGAGCAATTAGCTGGGGTGAAAACCAGGCCGGATAGTTTCGATGTTTAAGGCTCTTCATCGGTACATATTTACAAATAATATCACGTATGATGGTATGAAATTTATTTACCATTTCATTAATACTGTAATTGCAGTCTGAAAATAAGTCTAGCCATTGAATTTTGCTGAGCTCACAAATTATTGATTCATAATCGGCCTTGAAAAAAATGTATTTAATTTTAGATGCATTTTTAAATTTCATTGATTTAGACACAGGTACTAAAATTTCTAGTGGTGGATGGAATTTGTCAATTTTCTTAATAGGGTTATTACATTCATTGACTATTATTTTACTGTTACAAAGAGTTAAATCTAAAATTTTGTTTTTAAAATTGTGTGTTAAATTAAATTGTTTTAAATTATTAAGTGATATAAAATCAATGAGAGAACTTTTCAAAACGCAATTGTTGTAATTAGAAGCAGTTGCGCCTACTGTACCCACAGAAGGAGACCAAAGTATGTCGCTGAGATTGAAATCACCAACAATTAAAGTGAAGTTATTATTCATGGCCATTATATTATTAGCGTTTTCTATAAAATTTTCTAGTATGGTATTGCTGATTGGAGGGGGCAAATAAACTACGCAGAAATGCAGAGACTTTGTAGTATTTATCTTTATAGTTACCCACAAATCCTCGCAGTTACTTTCCCAGTCAGTTTCACGATGTGAGGGAAGTTTTTTAGAAACGGCTATAAGTACACCTCCACCAGTTTTTTTATGATTATAGAGTGAAGAAGAATATCTGTCACGTCTGTAAACAAGGTATCTGTCGTCTATAATTTCAGAATCAAAAATATCATCATTAAGCCAAGTCTCAGTTAAAAATATAATATCAAAATCATTGTTTAGAATTTGTTGACGTATTTCGTTCGTGCTAGATCTTAATCCTCTTACATTTTGATAGTAACAATTGATTGAATCGAATTGTGAATAAAATCAATACAAAGAGACATGCATACAAATAATTAATAATGATCAAAATAAGTAATTGTAAATAATGACTAGATGTAAAATTTAATCTAAGTTATTTAAAGTATCCAGATTTCTAATAAACTTATATTCCGAGGTTTCATTCTTACGCATAAAGACTTGTCCCCGTTTAACCCAAACAAATTTGTAATTAAGTGCCTTCGCTTTAAGTCGAGCTGCGGCATGTAAAGCTTTCTGGTTTGGAGAGAGATGTTCTACTACATAAATTGGCTTATGATCGCCTCCTAATCCTGCATGACTTGAGTTGAGTTTATCATTTTTAACTGTATTTTTATTAAATTTTATTGAAGCCGCTAAGAACTCGTCACGAATTCTAGGGCAACTGAATTTTACTAAGACAGATCTTGGTCTTGTGCTAGTTTTTTCCATTTTAGCGATACGGGTGCAGAGATGGATATCAGATTCATTTAAGTTGAATTTAATTACATTTGAAATCTGTTTAACCACGGTGATTAAGTTTTCATTCCTATGCTCAGGAAGACACTGAATTTCTAAGTTGCTTGCCCGAGATTGTTGCTCTATTTGAGAAAGTCTAGCACTAAGAACATTTAGATCTGTGCGCAAGATTTTGTTGTCAGCTTCTAGCTGATTAATAGATTTAATCTTATTTTGCACTTCATTCTTAATTTTTTCGTGTTGCTGTTCCATAAAGGAAATTGAGGTGGTTACTTCGGCTAGTTGGTCGGATATTTCCTTTAATTTAAATTCGAACTGAGAAATAATACTTGATTTAAAAACGTCGAGTAGATTCATGAGCTCCTCTCTGATTACCTTGCGAACTTCAGCCAATGTCAGATCGTTTGAATCATTTTCTGAAGTAATAGATGACTTCTGTTTATTCCGAATAGTTACGTTCATATTTGCTTCCTGTTTATTTATATTGGTAAAAACTCGTAACGGTGTGTTTGAGTTATCTTTTCCCGCTTGAGGACGGTTGCATGTAGGGCAATACCACGATGATTTAAATTCTTTGGAAAGGTCCGAGTATTCCGTTTTGCTCGAAATTACGCAAGCGAAGTGATATTTTTTGTTACATGATTTGCAAATTAACAATTCCCTCGATGTCTGTGAACTGTTACAACACTCAAACATAATTTTGCCTGTTGGTACTTTATTTGAGTCACCCATTTAATCGAATATCTGTTATGAGATTTATTTTAAATGCGTATTTACAGTTCAGATACTATTCTGGTTGGTATTTCTAAAGAAATAGTTTTGGGACAAATAATAAAAAAACATAAATTACGGAAAAAGGATAAATTATGGACGACGGCTTCGACGAGACGCGAACCCAGGACTTGTCGCATCAGCGTCTTGAAGTCGCTTCTTAGCACCGTTTGACCAATGCCAAAATTATACGAAAATTGTATTGACAATGTTCATAATGTTTGTTACAAAGTTGAAGAGGTCTTGTTTTTTTCTGATAAATACAGTCACTTCACTGTTTAGATATACATTTAGAAATCACTTATTAGTTTTTCTTAATAGTTTGTTGTATCACCATCTTTGTTGTAACATGAAAAAGTCATTTGTATACGTAATACATAAATTCACTGAAAAACACTATTTCACTGAATATTTATCGTGTAAAACACTAGAGCTTGATAATTAGATGGTATTTATCACAAAAATTATTGAATTAAACTATTTAAACTAAATTTATAATTTAAAACATAATTTATTAATTTATTATATGTGTATGTCAACCTGTCAAAATTGTAAAGTGAAAGTGAATTGTAAAGTGAAGTGAAATTTAGAATATGTAATAAGGCATGCATGCATCAGTTCAGCTGAAGAAAATCTAAACTATCGTGATAATAAATATACATGTAAAATTAATATGAAGTATTAATAAATAGATAAATTTCGAAAAATAAGTAAAATTTAATAATATTTTATAAATTGTAGACACTTGAGGTCAGGGGTGTACAGAAAGTACCGAAGGCCCTGGCGTATTTCGACAAATTTAATCTACAACGAACTCTAAAAGGTGTCAGACATGACAACGACGACGACGATTGGTCTTAAGATATTTGCGAGAAAAAGAATTAAAATTTTTGATACGTTTAGTTGCGGACCCCACGGAACTACTACACAACTGTACAGAAAACAAGAAAATTCATTGAAAATTTGTTATCTTATTAGTAATTTCAAAATTATTCCTTTATCTTATTGATCATACTAAATTCGATCTAGAATGATTGTTTTATTACACTTAATAATTAAACTTCATGTTTTATCACTAACGGGGTAGTCAGAACGGAGCGCTTAACGCTGCGGTCCCTGCATACCATTTTCGCCTCGTCCATTGTCGTCAGCCTCTTCATATTTGCGCTCCGGGGAGCTCTTCAATAGTAAATGTTGCCACTTTCATGTATATCACGCAATGTCCATCGAGTTATACTTTATAAATTTTAACAAATAAACTAATAACATTTAATTGTTAACTTACAAAAATCATACTCTAAATCTTACTCTAAGCGCCTCGTTGAGTTCTGCCATTTAACGCGCAATGCCCCGAATAAGGAAAGCGGGGAACGGAGTGTTTTAACACTAGGTTTCCCACAGTTCCTGCAGTTCTCTCTGCCTATCTAAGGGATAAAGCGAGAAGTTGTGAAAAGTATCCAATATATCATACATCTTAGATATTAAAGACATATATAATTTAATTTAACATTTCAAAAATTTATATATTTTTTTCATTATATCTTAAGACGTGTCCTTAATGTTGTTACGCGCAAGCTCCGCTGTACTCGTAAACGCTGTATGATCACGTAGAATTATTGTATTAAAATATAATCTAGCCCGGGATTGGGGGGGGTTTCCCTTTCCACTAGTATTATAAACTTTACCGTCTACATTTATCTAATAAAAATATAAGAAAGTGCTAAAGCCAAAAAAATAATTGTAGACATCTTTTGGTTACGCTTTATTTAGCTTCACGCTTTATCCCGTTTGTTGCAGGGTAGGCAGAGGGAACTGCAGGATCCGTGGGAACCTAGTGTTCAGACATTCCTTTCCCCGCTTTCTACATTTCAAGGCATTGCGCTCGCACTTTCATAGTTGTTACAGCAAAGAAAATAGATATGAATTAATCCATCATCCCTGAGCGGGAATCTAACTCACATACCATTACTTTTGCAAGAGACAAAGCGACGATGCCACGACGGTTAATATTATGTAATTTATAGCTACATAGTTGTAAAACAAAAATATTATTAACAATAGGTTTTTAAACTACAATCAGTTATGATATACGTGGAAATTCTTTTATGTATTTAACCGATTAAAAAATTGATGATGTTACCAATTAATAGACTAAATGTGTTTTTCATATGTAACAAAAAAAATAACTTCACGTTATTGAGACAGAGACACAGTTAAGACAGACACAACTCAGTGTTAAAACACTCCGTTCCCCACCTTCTGCACAGTTCTTAGACATTACGTGTTAAGTGGCGTAACTTAACGCCACAGTGTATCTTGTTGCAAGACCTAGGAAACTAATAGTACCCAAATCTGTCGCGCTTACAGTTCATGTTCCTACATATTTTGCGAATTGTTCTATTCAGCTCATTATTAAATATTTTTATATATAATGTAAATTTTGTCATATAATATTTTTTAATGTCAATAACAAAATAAAATATTAATATTTTTATTATTTCTATTTTATACATCTACTTACATTCTAAGTTCAAAATTACTCTTTTTTTGCTTAGTATAGTCCATTTATCGACAAGGGCTATATCCTTTTTACATCACGTTAAGCCTTTCGATGTAATCCACTGAACTTTGGCTACTTACAGTACGTCATGTCATGTCTCCAGTTATTTCCATTTGAACACTGAAAAAATTGCAAATAAAAGCTAGATTGTTAACAAAACGTTATTATGATATTGAGGTACTTTAAATTAATTAAATAAGTAGTTTATAGAGTGTTATATCACATTATATTATATCATTATTAATACTACGTAGTTATAAACAAATATTTTTAAAAAGCATTGCACATTTTGCAAAAACCACAGTGCAGGCGTTAAAAATAACAACTTTCTTTTGTGATGTAAAACCTTTGACAGATACTTTTTTTCCCCGACATTTCAAAAATCCAAAGACACTCCACAATACAGCCTAATATTTAGTCATTTTCAAAGCGTGACTAAATTGTCTACGTCCGCCGCCCGACCGTCGGAGAAATTGTTTTATAACTCTATTCACATTTGCTTTACAGTAGTGTTTAATTGTTATATTGCAACCATAGGTAATTTAGATACTACCGCAATTTTGGAGACACTAAAATCTTTTACTTTGTCTATGGTATATTGTTTTGTTTGTAACTTTAACGTTAACCGCTATATTTCATAGAAATTTAATGTCGATGTTTAGTGCTTATAATTTTAGGTCGTAAAGTCATTTAATTTTTTAATACAATTATTATTTATTGGTTAACCATAATTTAAGCATTTAACAAAGTGGGTTACTTTAGAACTAACTCGAATTATTTTAGTATTAAGTAAAAGTATAAGAAAATTATAACATATGGAAGCGAAGCATAATAGACAGATTAAATAGAGCTTAAACTATCATTGTCAAGTAATAACAGAAAGAAAAAACACTCATGGCAAATGCTGTCAACATGATCACATTATCTGATTTAATCCATTACAATATAAAAATTATTTTTGTTTACACTCTCAGCGTATAATGTCAAAACAAAATAATACACCAGTATCAAATTAAAAAAGGGGCGCGGGCTCAGGTGCGTCCCCCTCGCAATTTGACAGACTATTAATACGGATTTAGCTGGATTTAACCGGTTTAGGGCGGATTTCGGCTGCTCTAAGTGGTTTAGAGGCGCTGATGTGTTGACTTTGTTATTGGGAACGTTTAAAGGCTCAATTTTACAATTATTTTAGCATTATTTAGCATTTTGTTTCAGATTTCTTATAATATGTACTATTTTTATATGTAAGATATTTTTATGTGGATATAAAACATAATCTTTTTAATTTATAATTACTATTATATTAATTTTTATATTTAGGTAATTATTGTAGTTTCTAATATTATGAACAGAAATGGGTGATACATATTAGAAAACAGTCAATGTTTAGACTGGTAAATATTAGCTGTAGATAAAACCAACGTAACCTCCTCTTTACCGGCCTAAGCCTAATTGCCTAACACTAAATTATACTTCACAATAAATTTTGCATGTCAGTGAAAATCTCAAACTTTTTCTCGTGCGTGTAATTATTTACTATGTATGATACTGATACTGGGTATTTGATTTAAACAAGAAATTTTTTAATATCAGATCAGAACCTGTGACTACTGCTGAAAATACCTACCTTTAGCAAAAAACAATAATAACTATAATAGAATTAAAGTGTAATACATAAATAATGACATAAAAAGCAAGCCATTAACAAGCTCTAAGCACTTATCCTTTTAATTTGGTTGAACAAGGATATTACATTATGGCGTCCCCATTCTATTTGTGTTAAAAAACGTCGCCTAATTGCTCCTTTATTGGTCGATACTCTCAGTCGTGACATATTGGTAACGTATGCGTTTAAAATGTTTGATGTCAACTAATTGATACTGTTATTTTAGTCTTTATGTGGTTATTTTTTTTTATATTTATTTTTGTTGTTTTTGGAATTAATTTTAAAAATTGTATTATAATATAAAATAATTATTTAGTTGGAAAAGGTCAAAAAAAAATTATAAGTTATTCTAAAATACCGAATGCAAATATAGGCGTATAGAACCTTAAAATCTGCCAGATCAAAGTAGTTTCTCTCTGTACCTTCATACATTTTTAAATCTCAAATCAAACCTCAATTCCTAAGCACGAACTCAATATCAATTTTTCACACTAATACAAAATTTAACACTGGTGACCCGTCACTTCGCGCATCGCCATTTGTCGCAATAAAAAAGAAAAAAAAGGATTGTCTTTTGATTCCAATTTTGAATTCAATCTGCGCGGGTCGGGCGCCATGATTTTATTTTCATGACTGCTCTGGGACGATGCGGACGTGAGGGTTGTTTGTGACGAAATTTTTAATAATAAATGAAGTTTAATATCTTTATTATATGGATATCCTTCTGCTTAATTTAATGCATTAGGGATGCGAAATGATTGTTTTGTATTGTCACGTTATTGTAATGTTCATACAAATCATGACATCTGTTATACCCTTTAAATTATTTTATATTATGTTTTTTTTTGTGATGGATAACAGACAACTTATCGTCCAATAAATACCTGAATAATTACAAGCATACTGGGAACTAAGAGTCACCAAGTTTTATTTATTGTAAAAGTTTTAAAAGTTATGAAATGATTATTTCATTAATAATTTTTTTTAGGATCAAATCCATAAGGCGAATTAGGACTTTATTATTATAACTGTGTCTGTACTCTTGTCTGTCAATTCATTTGTCACAAGGCTGTATTTTATGAACTGTTATCGTTAGGCAATTCACAAATAATATAGAAACTTTCTTAAGTGACTTCGACTGGCACTTGATTAATAGTTTTTGAACTACAAATAGATTTATATCAAAACAATGTTTTATTAAAACAAGAATTTCGGATATCGTTTTATTTAAGAGATAGTAACTATTACAAGATATTTTAAATTTTACAAAATATTTTATATTTATAATATATCTCTTGCACAAGGTAAATTCGCACTACAATTTAACAAACATAAAACAGCATCAATAACGGTCAAATCAATCGGAATCCAGCTTATGATATAAGAAAATTCATTCTCTCACGTGATAAAACTTTTACGTCGGTCTCTCGGGAGCCGTAAACACCTCGCAACGCGAATCAGGGATATTCCGGCACAATCATGCCTCTATCTACACTATTTTTTCACAACGAAATGGTGGGATGGATGCGGATCTCATGTATATTTTAAAAGGTTAAAAGATGTTCTGTTTTGGTTTTCAAGTTTTAGGTCACCACCATTGTATGTAATCTGAATATTTAGAAAATATAACATAATAAAAGAATCAATAGTCATTGCTTCTCTCGTCATTCGACGTCGAATAAATGACCATGTTAATTTTCACCATTCAACGCGTAACGTCTTGATATTTGTGCATATTTAGAGAAGGTATTTAAGGAACACGTATTAAAAAATAAACGCAGCTGATTATATGTTTTCAATAAGTATATTTTCCATCGTCTCATTTCTTAATACTAAGCTCACTTATAAAATGCAATATTACAGAAAAAACTGCTTAGCATTCCATTGATTTACCGTGCGGGTGCTGGGCCTATCGCGTTGCAGGAAGAGGAGCTCCGATCAGCGCTTGGGACTTGTGACCCAAGTGTAGGTTTAAAAGGGCCCCTTTAAAATACATTAACGCTCACCTTCAATATCCGAGCTCCTCCCACTACCTAACGAAATTCGAAATTTTTCTGCTAATGCCGCCTTTGAAGTAGCAAGCTATAGAGAGATTTCACTGTTATATCTTTCGCTCCTACTTCAACCGCATATGAATTTACTCTAAACCTATTCCTGGTCAGCTTGTTAGTAAGCTCGAAATGTTTATTAAGCTTGAGTTTATGACTTTTAGGGTTATTAATCTCCCACGGAACTGTAAGATCTACCAGTACTACGCGTTTTAGGTTTCGAGAATAAAGAAAAATATCAGGTCTGGATGACGAAACACCACACAAACTTTCTTTCACAAACTCTATTAAACGTTTGCTGGTTATGTTTCTCTGTGCTCTTGCTACTGAAAGACTAACGGTTTCACGTATGATTTCTAGTACTTCGTCATGGCGCCGCGAATATTGACCATTTTTTCTCTGTACAGCTATATAGCTATAATAGATACCTATACCTTAAATAATTACCTAAATATATAATCTTTCGGGCAAGCTAAAAATAATGTATAACGATTAACCAATGCTATAATTACTCTAATACGTTGAATTTAAAATAACTAAACTTAAAACTCTTCAGAATTAAAGAAGTAATTCAAGTAGTAAGTATAAAGTAATGTGACAATTAGTTTTTCGCACTAGTGTTCGGTCATCACAGCAAACACAGTATGAGACAAGATTATTTACACTTTACAATGGCCACCGAAACTAATCATTTGCTACTGGTAGCGTCTATAACAAGCTATCCCAGCGGGGAACCGTCATTATTGACAAATATAAAATCTTTTTTGAACAATTACGACACAGAATTTTGAACGCAATAAACTTCAGCCATTTTTTTTGGAAATGTCAAAATGTTTCCCTCCAAACAATGGTGTCCTGTCACCGCTTTGTGTGTAATTCATTATGCCAAAAGTAATAAAAACATTTGTTTTCGTCAACTTTGGAAGAAATTTGTTACAATTTCTTTCTGGTTAGTTGTAATTTGAATTTTTACGGTTGACTTGTAGTTTCCAGAAGTTGTGTGTACATTGTTTATTTAAATCAATTGGGCGCATATATTTTTATGTAATGGATTCATGCCTTTCGCAGTTTAGATTATTGAATTTTTTAACATTTAAAAATGTTTTTGGATGAATCTACACATGTACAACAATGTGGTTAGACTATTTAATATTTAAACTATTGATAAACAGTAGATAATAAACGTTATTTGCACTTATATAAAACAAATATAAAATTTAATAAAATGTAGTAATTAAAAACGAAACTACAGCGCTGAAATGCAGAAAGTGTTATTCGAAAACAAATTGGGTCGACCATTTCGACGTGTAACTAAAATGGCGTTGCGCGCCAAAATTAACGTCATTTAGAATTGTTTCCCGCCGCGGATAAACTGCTATCATTGTCCGTTCAACGTTCTGAAACTGCGCGATTGTTTTATGATATTATGCTATTAAGCTCCACTACTATGGGAATTTTCGAAACGAACGAATCTGGGAGTTTTTGCTTATATTTATAAGTATCTATAGGTATATTAGGTTTAAAATTATTTTTATTTAGAATTAAATTAATTTACTAATTAACAGTACTTACTTAATAAAAAAATTGTTTTTTTTGAAAATATGTTATAAACTTATCAATTGCAAATTAAAATGACAAAGTTATAAAACGATGTTAGTAGGTATTATTACGAATTTATGCGATATGTTACCAAACTATATATTATCGGCCTTATTCATAAAAAGTTATAGCACGCTTAAAGACTCGATATAGTACAGTTGTCAAAAAACGTTATTCATAACAGCATTTTAGTGCCAATCAGTTCTATTAACCTATCATGAAGTTATAGAACCGAGAACCCTACTATAAGAGTGTTTTAAAGTCCAAAGATGGCCGATTCATATAACAGCTGATTATAGCTCATACTAATATGAGCATTGATATGACGTCGTCGAGTCGCTTGTCATCAAGAGTGTCAATTTCAGTTTCGTAAACAAAACAATATAACAATTGACATTTTGTTCGATATTTATTAACTATATTTAGTTATTAACAAGTTTATTAATAATAAATTCTACATAAGAAAGGTGCACAGAACATAGGTAATACTTGTCCACGTCTAAACAATTTTCAATTCTTTGTCGTTTTACTTCTTATGACTTAATTTTTTAAAAATTAAGTAAGCTTATAAACTAAAATAAAATAAACATTCGTGTTTTTGTGATAACAACGACGTAAATGAAGCCGGTAAATGTCAAGCCAGATCCAATAATATATTTTTGTACGTAATATTATCTGTGGTCATACTATGTCAATGCGTTTGTCACTTATCATCTGTGGATTTACTGATATTTTCGGCAACAAGTCGACCGACTTCAGTATAGTGGCAACATTGTGAACGTATAAATCAAATTAGTGACACTTTAGTTATAGAAGGCTTATAGAGCGTTTATGAATACAAACATTTATCGAACGTTCTATAATCCTAAAGAGCGTGTTACCTAAAGTATACTTAAAACGTTCTATAAGACTTTTTTATGAATAAGGCCGTATATGTATAAATATTTATGTATAAATAATATGAAAGAGCTTTATTTTAACAATCAATTTATTTATAGACATACTCTTTAGAGAGATATATCTTACAAATAATTAACATGTAAAGAAAGAATATATTTTCCTTAAACTGTATAACAATGTCTAAGAATAGTGTTAAATTCAAATAAAAAGAATAAAGTCTTTATAATAATAATATAACGGAAAAATAGCATTTATTTTGTCTGATAAAATATTTTTGCCTCATTCTGTCCCAATTTTCTGGATATAACTGAACATTTTCATACAAATTCATATCCTAATATACTATTTGGCTGGACACTATTACACTAAGAATCGCAATTATAATAAACAAGTTATTGGCGTCGATTATTTTTATACCATACATTTTATCTACAAATATTCCAGCAACATAGTAGCGTAGCGCGATGAATAAAAGAAAATTACTTTACCGATATAAATGTTAAAAACGACGTAACTACCCGCCATTTTCATCCTGCTCTAACAAAAGAAAATG
Source organism: Dione vanillae (assembly GCA_037178615.1). Classification (NCBI taxonomy): domain Eukaryota; kingdom Metazoa; phylum Arthropoda; class Insecta; order Lepidoptera; family Nymphalidae; genus Dione; species Dione vanillae. The sequence goes on along the minus strand of JAZFAU010000304.1, from coordinate 3,253,207 downwards.
TATACATCCCTCTCATTTTCCCTCAAAGGAAATAATAAGCGAAGTAAGCTTTTCCGAGGTTTTAACCGTTTGAATCGCCCTCGGCTTCCATGATGGCTGATTATGCAATACAGTATGGGTGAAAATACACTGAACGCGTTTCCTAGACAACCTTATTAAAAAGATACCGGGGGTTCCCGGACGCAGAATGGAAAGAAACCTTATTCCCTTGCAATTGGCTGTTTTATAAAAATAAATAAACTCATGATTGGTCAAAATGCCGTGTTCTTTATGACGTTACTTCAGAAAGTCGTAACTACCGTCTTGGCTGAAGAGAAAAGAAAAAGTCGTAACTGAAAAGTTTTTATATCTATTTAATTCTTACCAATGCTTTCCATTATTTGATTGAATTTAATATTTCATACACTTAATTGGTTAATATTAATACTTGATTGTTTTTTGTTTATATATTTTATAAATCGCAATTAAAGAACTTATTGAATTCATACTTCAATTAGGTTTATTTTAAATAATTATTATCACTCAGTTGTTATATTAAATTACAATTTATTTGTTACTATTTTATAGTGCTAAGAATTACTATTTATTTATCGATCATAACAAATATTTTTTTTACAATGTTTTAGATTTCAGTGTCGAAGATACTGAAAGAAAATGACCTAAAAACATTAGGATCTATGAGGAAGGGGTCATAGCACTTGTAACTATACCTATGCCCTTTGGCAGAATCGCTAGGGAGACAGCTATGTATTACTCAGTCCAGAAAAAGTCAATAGTTTTTACTTATTCCTATTTACTATTTTAACAGTGTCCAAAAATCAAAAAAGAAATTGAAGAAAGCAATGTATATGGTAATATAACAAATTTTGTACAAGCTTGTATAGTTTGAGGGTAAAATAAATAAAATTATCCACAGTACACCGTATCGAATTACGTGCTACTGTTACCAAACATGTCAGAACAATGTACAGCGAGAATAATGAGTCCTGCGACTCCATTGTCTATACCTAGGTACATAGAAGTAGCTTCCAAAAATGCGGTAATAATATTTTTCAAAGGATTCAAGTTTTTTTTTGGTGAGTGTAAATATGTCATTTTAATTTCCTTCTGGGATTTGTCTCTATATATAGATAGATATAATAGTTTCTAGTAATAGTATTAATATTGATGACAATTACAAAAATTTACTATTTGGTTAGTATATTAGGTAAGTAAGTATATTAATATACTTAATACTTGGTAAGTGTTTTGATCAAATGTAGAAAAAACCGTAAACGTAAAAATTATATATATTTTTTGTATTGCTACTGATTTATACACATTTGTGAACTTTTTATAGAAAATATTATATCATATGTAAGCAGTGCGTGTTTCATGAGAAAGTATTACAAATAATCAAGCTTTTCCTTATACTACTCTGAATGAAGATTGAATGAATGCTAACTCTATCCTTTTGTATATTATGCACCCCGAATTTTCCGAAAGGCATTTAAGTCGTACGATTTGTGAAGTCTATCAACGGCTACCGTATACAGTGGATAAATTTTGGTAGTTTTTTTATTGTATGAAAGTAATTATGTGTGTAGAAATGAAATATAGTTCTCGGTCCTTTAGGTGAATATATGATATGGTTTTCTAAATAAGATATAACTATATGTACCCACTTGCGGTAAAAGTTATTCAAAAAGCCAGAAAATAAAAAAATAATGGTAATTATTTAAAAAATACAAAGTAGTATAAGAGAGACAAGACTAAAAAAGACAAGTAGAAAACTAATAATCGTACGACAATTCGCATAGTCTAAAAGGCATTATAAAGCAATGCCTCACGTCGTATCCGCTAAATAATAGAGTGACGCGTCTGCTGGCTTAATATTCATTGCCTTATTTTTCATTAGTCGCTGAGTCGCTATAATTGGCTCGCCTATATTGTTGTTTTGCTTCGCGTATCTCCTATTTAAGATTTTATTATGTTTGGTACAAAAAAAACTCATTTGTTTTCACTTTGGAAGAAATTTACGTTTCTGTTTCTAGTTTTGTGGTAATTTTAGGTAACAATATATTATATTTTATATAAATAAAAGGATATACTTTATTAAAATGGCTTTTTTGAAACAATATATGATAAGATTTTTTATGGTCCCAGGTTGTCATCGCTTTGATTTTGTTTTTTAAAACGATATAATTTTTTAAACTAACCAGTAGTAGTAGATGAAACAATTAAGTAGATACAATAGCGCCTATGACATATCCACACAAAAAAAAAGCCAAAAGTTGTCAAAAATTCAACCAATATTTCAGTTTTAAGGTTTTAGTAGAGTGGTATATGTAATCTATTTAAGTTTCTATTTTTTTTTGTTAGCTTTTCCCGCAGGGTAGGCAGAGGGAACTGCAGGAACCATATGAACCTAGTGTTAAGACACTCCGTAGCTTCGTCCCTGCTTTCTCCGTCCCCGCTTTCTACCTTTTTTCGACGCATTGCGTGTTGAGTGGCGGAACTCAACGCCGCGCTTTGCCTAGTTTCCAGATCAAAGAAAATGATAATAGAATAGAATATGAAATGGAATCGAGTATGAATAAGAATAGAATCCATCTTCCCCGTGTGGGAATCGAACCCTCAAACCGTCGCGTTTACAGGCAGACGCTGGCGGCTCTGCGCCACGACGGTGCTCAAGTTTCTATAATTTTTAGCCTTAACTCTCTTTCGTATCTATTTTATTTACTATCGCACAATTTAAATATATGGCAAGGTATTGTGTCATATATATTAAGTTATATTCATAATTATATAGTATTTTAATGATGTATTATTTAATTTTAAGAAAGATTTGAAATCTTTGAACATTTTCTGAATATCAGACATAAGCGATGGTCACCCTACCCAATATACCATCTTCAAAGCAATTCTCTTATCATTTATAACGCTTTATCTCGATCTATTCGATATATTTCTCATGGCATATTATTAGAAAATATTGGTAGCGTTACTATGACTTATATTTAAGTATATGTTAGTATTATATATTAGTATATGTTACATTTCTTTGTTAAATTAATATTATTATTATTATTATCTTTGCTCTGGTCACAACAAAAAAAGCAAAGCTTTGATATTCGCCCATACACGCCGAACTTCGATATGTGGGAAGCGGGAAAACGTATTGTTCTTCTTATGTGCGGGATAAAGCGTGAAAAAAATTGATTTAACTATATTTATCGGCTTCAGGAGTGTTTTAAGAAACATTAATAATTATAAAATTAAGAATCGTTTCACGATGTCGTAATGACAATAGGTATATACAGAATAAATAGCTTTAATATGAATCTACAAATATGTACCTACTAGTGATGTAACGAATATTCGCACGTTTTTACACATTCGCATTCGCATTCGCAAAAAAATCCGCAAATGTATTGCGAATAATGAATTTCGGAAAAAAAATTAACGATGATAATACGTTACAAAAATCTAAACTACATTATTTTTTGTGTTTTTTAAGAGAAGAAACTGCTTAGCATTCCATGGATTCACCGTGCGGGTGCCTGGCCCATCGCGTTGTAGGAAGAGGAGCTCCGATCAGCGCTTGGGACTTGCGACCCAAGTGTAGGTTTAAAGGGGCCCCTTTAAAATGCATTAACGCTCACCTTCACTGTCCGAGCTCCTCCCACTACCTAACCAAATTCGAAAAGATTCTGCTAATGCCGCCTTTGAAGTACGTTCTAGAAATGTATTAGTAATAGTTCTAGACAGGCCGAGATCTTTTAGCAAGCTAAAGAGAGATTTCGCTGTTATACCTCTCGCTCCTACTTCTACCGCGTATAAATTTACTCTAAACCTATTCCTGGTCAGTTCGTTAGTAAGCTCGAAATATTTATTAAGTTTGAAGCTATGACTTTTAGGTATATTAGTCTCCCACGGAACTGTAAGTTCTACCAGTACTACGCGTTTTAAGTTTCGAGAATAAAGAAAAATATCAGGTCTGGATGACGAAACACCAATGTCCTCAGGGATTTTATACTGTTTCTCATACGTGTCCATCAAAAGAGTCCAATCAGGAGCTGGATCTAATATTGAGAAAGGTTTTTGCGTGTGTTTTTTAACAGAACCTTCTTTCACAAACTCTGTTGAACGTTTGCTGGTTGTAATGTTTCTCTGTGTTCTTGCTACTGAAAGACTAACGGCTTCACGTATAATTTCTAGTACCTTGTCATGGCGCCGCGAGTATTGACCACTTTCCAGGAGTACCCTACACCCCACCAGCATATGTTTAGCTGTCCCCACTGCCTCTTTACAGATGTAGCAAGATTTATCGGTAGCTTTACCTCATCTCACTAAATTACTTTGATCTGGAAGAGTCAAAACGCAAACGTGGAACGCATTCAGGTAGAATTTTAATAGTGCTGGAGACCAGTCATGAATTAGGGTGCGCCATTTTAAAGCTAAAGGGATACAGAATTCTCCCAGAGTTAGCCACTCGTTTTGCATTTCTAACCCCATTGCGTGCATCTTATACCTATCATTCTCGTCTTGCCGTATAAAAGATTTTATTATGTCCATATCTTGAACTTTCCTCTTTGATCCTAACCCTACTTTACTTGATTGTGCTCCTATCATAAATTGTTTATGGAACTTAAGTCTTGACTCGAGCTCTGGGACACTTCTGTCTTTTGGAAGTGAAGTAACAAACTCATCTCTTAGATTCTCAGCTCTTAGATGTTTATAGAGCTCCGATGGTTTCTTTAATCTCAACCCAAAGTTATTTTTTTCCCTAAATAAGGTTGAGGTGTCTGCCGAATGCGCTAGCCCAAGCCAAAACTTCAGTATCTTTATGACGCTTGCATCTAACTTAGCCAAGAGGGTTTTATTAAAATCATATACGAGGAAAGGCCAATTCAGACGTGATGTTAGAAAATTGTCGTATATCCAAACTTTTTTGACATTACTTATAGGTTGATGTTCTACCTTTTCAAGATCTGTCAAAAAGCTGTCGACTAGTAAAAAAGTAACTTAACCTCGTAATCATATTATCAGTTTTAATTATATCTCATGAAACGATTTATTTAATGCAACCTAAACAAACAAAAATCAATTCTCTCTCACTTCTAAAAATGTTTCTAATACTCAGGTTTTTAATATTATAATCCAAAGTACTATCAACAGTATATTGTAATATAGTGCTAACAATTGGCGCAATATTTAGAAGAATTGAAAGACCGTTGTGGCACAGAGGCGTAAGCGTCTGCCTGTAAACTCGACTGTTTCTGGGTTCGATTCCCACTCGAGGAAGATGGATTTTTCTATTTCCATTTTCTTCGCTCTGGCAACTAGGCAAAGCGCGGCGTTGAGTTCCACCACTCAAAAAAAAATTAAGAAGAATTACTGTTACTATTACTAAATAACATACGTATTCGCGAATGTTAAAAAATGATATCATTAATATGTACCTACATATAAATAACGGCTGCTTATGATTTTAAAATAATTGCGTTTCTCCCAATTTGGGAGTGGATATAATTATTAAAAATTTTACAAAATTAAAAAATATATTTTTGTCTGTGTCTTTATCTTTTCGTTTGTACGAAATCTCTAGAACGGCTGAACTATTTTTATGGAACTTTCACTAAAATATAGAGCAAGTTGTGAAGCAATATATAGGTACCTATGTAGGTAATCTATGTTTCTCACAAGATGTCATAATTTAATAAAA